>PVJL010010444.1:0-49384 GCA_004026885.1 Lyroderma lyra | reverse complement strand
CCCGCGCACCCCCCGCCCCCACACTCGTGCCGCAGCGCCCCGGCGGACGCTAACCTCCTGAGCGTCCTTCCCTTCCGGACCGGGAAGGCTCCCCCGTCCCACCTGTCCGCCCAGCAGCCGCGCTCCTGCGCCCGCCCCTCCCTCTCTGCGGCCATGAACTCGGGAGCTGTGACGCCATCCTTTTAGAAGAACCGGTGCTCTCGCTTCAGGGCGGCCTGTTGTCATCGTTTCCTGCCTGTTTGCTCCAGGGGCGCGTTAGTGACCCTCGGGGCTGGCAGACTGCCCCGCCCCCCGCCCCTTCCGCCCGACAGGCGCCCTGAAAAACGCGCGTTTGCACGAGAAACCAGCGAGGTGCCTCCTTTCCTGTCTCGGTGGCCGCCTACGTCCGAGGACCTGGAGGTCCCTGCCTCGGAGTCGTTTTGTCCCCCCAGAACACCCCTCTGGGTCTCCACCCCATCATTCAACCTCAGTTTATCTCCTGCTGCTCTGGGGGCAGTGCAGCTGCAGCCTTGCGGGCAGTGGGGACAGCCGCCAGCAGTGACAGACAAGACCGGCGGTGGCGGCGGCGGTGGTGGTGGTGGTGGTGGGGGGGGGTCCGTGTGTGAGGCCGCCCCGGATCCGGAGAGGCCGGGAGGAGGGCGCGTCCCCGACCCGGTGTAAGTCACTCCGGAAGAGGCCCTGTGGTCTAAGACCCACCTGCCCCCTTTCTGTCCTGCCCCAGAAACTTCCAAAGCCACGGCTGACGGCGCGCGCGAGCATTCACGATGTCCCCGGCTCCCGGCGCCCTCAGGCTCGTTCCCTCTGACCCCGCCCCCGCCCCACACCTGTACCTGTTTACGGGAGGTTTCAGGTGCTGAGCACCTGGCTAAGCACCCCCACTGTCCCTCACTTCTGAGTCCCCCCCCCGCCCTGTACCCAGCCAAGAGGGGAGCCTGTCCCCAGGTCCGTCTGTGGGGCGCCGGGCTGCTCTCCTTTGGGGCGAGGCGGGGCGTGCCCTGGGGTTTCCCGGAGCACCTGAGGGGGCCCCTCACAGGCGCCGAGCGGCCCCCGTGTGCGCAGTGAAGGCTGCGCCTGTGCGAGCCCGGGCCCCGCCCAGCGCGGGGGCGGGGCCCTGCTCCGTGCCGCCCGGGGGCCTTGCCTCAGGTCGCAGGCCCGGTGGCGGGGGCTGAGCCAGAGCATCGTGGCTTGGGCGGCTGACGCACTGGGCCGACCCTCGGGGCTGACCCCGGCACCCGCCCTTAGCAGCGTGGTGACTGGTCGGTCAGGGAGCCCCCGAACGCCCCCTTCCCAGGTCCGTCCCATCAGGTGCTGCCTCCCGGGGTGGTGGGAGGCTGAAGGAGGGAATGCGCTGGAAGGGTCCAGAACGCATCATACACAGAGCAAATGCTTCCTAACCGTGTCCGTGCGCTCAGTTCTCATCCACATGAACCAGGGGGGCTGGAGAGGAGAGGCCGCCGCCCTGCAGCTCGGCAGAACATTCCAGAATTCAGCGCCCCAGACCGCGTAGAGGAGCGTCATGGCGCCGCCCCGCCCCCTCCCCAGCGTGCACAAACCCTCCCCTCCGCCTTCCAAGACTGTCCTCTGACGCCTTTAAACTTTTCTCTTTATTTAGACAGAAAAGACGACCTCTTCCAAAGTAAAACGCAATAAATAAATAAGTTAAGCATGGAGAAGTGTCTGAGACCGACGCCCCGGCTCCCTGACCACCCCCACCCGCCCCCCACTCCCGAAATCCTCTTCCTAAAGAAAATGATCAGGTAATAGAGCCCTTTATCCCTCCCCGCACCCCCTCCTCCCAAATACCCAGTCACCCCCCAAAGCAAAAGGGAGAAATGAAGAGAGAAGGAACCCCGGGGACATTGTCTAGACTCCCACAGAGGCGACAGCGTCCGGCCGGGCCGGGCCGGGTAACGCACGGCTGGTGGTGGTGTCCGCACGGAGGGGACCAGCAGAGACTGTAAACATTTTGGGGGGTTCGGGGGAGGTCTTTTCCTCGTGGAAGGAGAAGGGTCTCTGTGGCTGACAGCGGAAGGCAGCCCTCAGGGCCCCCCCACACCCTCCTTGGAGGGGGCCCTTGGGGGAGGCAGTGAGTTTTAGGGCTGGGAGCCCAGGGCCCGGGATATCCTACCTCTAGCTGAGGGGGGCAGGGAGCGTGAGAACCAGCTTCTGAGAAAGCCCTGAAGCCGGCGAGAGGCCGGGATGAGGGTGGGGTGGGCGTGCGGGAGCCCCGCTGCCCTCCGGGAGCCGCCCCGGGGGACCGGCCCCGCTGGTGGGGGAGGCAAGTGCAGAAGCTGGGCACGGAGGGCAGACACCCCGCCAGCCTCCGAGCCCGCTGCCTGCTCCCTCAAAGGCTGGGAGGGCGCCTGGGAGGAGGCGGGCCCTTCGGGGAGGCGGGGTGCTGGCAGGGGCCCCGTCCTGTGCCCCCAGAGCCCAACCAGGCCCAGGGCCGATGTGCAGAGAGGGCCGGGCCATCGTGGGGAGAGGGGGTGAGGTGCCCCTTCCTGCGCTGTCTCCAGACCTGTGAAGGAAGGAAACACGGGTGAAGCTGTGGGCAGCTCACGGGTCACGGGCTCCCCGGGGGGAACAGGTGGCTGGGGCGGCTGAGGAAGGCAGGTCATCCCCCAGGCGGCAGGCCACCAGCCGGGCCCCCCAGCCACTGGACGTGGGGCAGGGACGGAGGAGACGGGGAGGGCGGGGCGGAGGACACAAGAAGCCGTGGGTAAGAGGAAGGAAAGGACTGAAACAGCCCGTGAGGAAAGGAGAAGCTGGAGGAGACGAGACGGAGACTGCAGAGGAGAGAGGAGACGACAGACAGGCGGGCAGAGGCCGGGCGCTACGTCCGCAGAGACACCCGGAGAATGTGAGCAGGGGAGCATCCGCACAAGGGGGGGCACACAGCAGGCCAGGGGGGTGCCCAGGGCTGGGCGTGGGCCTGGGGTCTCGTGGCCGAGACCCTGGCCCCTGGGGAGAGCTCATTCCTTTTTGGAAAGGAACGAAGCAAGTCAGAGAGATGCACAGATCACAGACCACAGTCACCAACCACTATCGACCAAGCACGTCCCGCGAGCTGCCCCGGCCCTGACCCTGGGCTGCGGGGCGCTTCCCGCCGCGGCCCCCTCCCCAGATAACAAACAATCGGCTCCAAAGACAACACGCTCGTTCCATGCGACTTACAGGGGCCCGGAGCAGGGGTCCGGGGATGGGGGCTTCGGCCGACAATGTACACGGGCCCTGGGCTGGGGGGCCCCCAGGGTGGGGGGAGTTAAGCAGCCAGGATTGGGGGGAAAGGGAGAAACAGAAAACGTGGGTATTGTTTCTGGGTTGTATTTTTCGGGGGACTGGTCCAAAGAAGATTAAACAGCATAAAAGGAACAGAAGCTCGCGGCTCTGGGCCCTGCGGCTGGACCGGTGGGGGGTGGGGGGCCTGTTCCCTGAAATTCCCAGGCAGTCCAGCACGTCAGCCTCCTCTGCCTGGACCACGGCTGCGCCCCACAGGCCTGAGGCTGGGACGCCCCCAGGCTGTTCTGTGCACTCCCCTCGGTCCCAGGGGTCCACTGCCACAAGAGAACATCACCTGGCGTCCAGGAATTCTTGGGCCCTCCAGCCCCCTTAAAGCTCAAGCCCTGTTCCCCCCATTCTACTTCAGCCCAAAGGAAAACCGGAGAGAGAGACACACAGACACGTGGACACTGACCAGACAGACGAGACCCGATATTGGGGGAGATCTGGGGCGTGGACATAGATACATACAGACGTGGCCGTCTGGGGTCACAGCATGTGTGTGTGTGTGTGTGTCTGTGTCCATGTCTCTCTGTGTGTGTATCCATGTGTGTGTCCGTGTGTCTGTGTGTGTGTCCATGTGTCTGTGTCCGTGTGTGTATCCATGTGTGTGTCCGTGTGTCTGTGTGTGTGTCCATGTGTCTGTGTCCGTGTGTGTGTGTGTGTGTGTGTGTGTGTGTGTGTGTGTGTGTCCGTGTATGTCCGTGTGCCTCTGTGTGTGTGTGTCCATGTGTCTCTGTGTGTCCATGTGTGTCTGTGTGTCCATGTGTCTGTGTCCGTGTGTCCATATGTGTTCGTGTGTGTCCATATGTGTCCATGTGTGTCCATATGTGTGTCCCCGTGTGTGTGTGTGTCCGTGTGTCCATGCGTGTCCGTGTGTGTGCGTGTGTCTGTCTGTGGGCGGGGACCTGGATGATTGAAAAGCCACTAAGGGAGCAGACCCCTGCTTCCTGTGCCCAGAGTTGGGGAGGGTGTGGCAAGGCACCCCTGGAGGGCAGGGGGCAGCATCCCTGGGGGGGGCATTCTTAGGGAGAGGCGTGGGAGGGGCAGAGGGCCGGGGCAGACCGAGTGGGGGCTCTGGCTGCAGTGCAGGGCTGGGGGGCTCGCAGGATGGAGCAAGACCCACCTGGGGGCCCTCAGTAGGGCCGGTTGGCATCCTTCGGCCGCTTCAGCTGGACTTTGAGGCGCTTCATACCAATCTGGAAACCGTTCATGGCCTGGATGGCGGCCTGGGCACTGGCTGGATTGTCGAAACTCACAAAGCCTGGGGTGAGAGGGCACGAGGTCAGCCGCCCCGCCTCAGTCTCCTGGGCTCTTGGGCCCCCCAGCACCATCCTGCTGCTGCCTCCAGGTCCCCACATGCCTGGAAGACAGCCCAGCACGCAGCAGGCACTCAGTCAGCTGCTGCTGATGGACGGGATGAGCATGTGAGCCCAGGGTCCTCCGGGGCTCTTCGAGGGGCACTCCCCCCGCAGCCTGGCTCACTCGGAACCTCTTGTTGGAAACACCACTGCCAGGCCCTACGTGACACTGTGGCTGTGAGGACAAGGACGTTCCCTGTCTCCCCTCAGGCAGCCTTGCAGCAAAGATGCGAAGGCCAGTGAACCCGAGTCCCTGCGCCTTCCTTCTGGAAGCTGAACAGCCCCTCCCGTGCCCCCTGCAGATGGCACGGAGCGCGGCTCTGACCGGCTCCTGGGTGGAGACGGGAGGCAGAGGTGGGCCCGGGCAGAGCGGGCCTGGGACAAGGTGCTGGGCCACCTGGGTTCCAAATACCGGGACCACGGCACCCGTAAGTGCCTTCACACGTGTCAGACCCTGTCCTCATTCGGAGTTTGGTGGAGGTGTGCCCAGTTTTCTCTTTTAGATCACCATGTTCTTACCAAAACACTTGCTCTGATTGGTGGCCCGGTCAACAAAGACTTTGGCTGAGATGACATGGCCAAAGGGGACAAACATCTGGAGGATCTCCGAGTCAGTAAACTCCTGGGGCAAGTGGTAAATGAAGATGTTGCAGCCGTCAGGGCCTGGGAGGCGGCGGAGACAGAAAGCAGAGCTCGGTGACAGGGACAGACACAAGGGGTAAGGGCCCCAGGATGGCAGGTCCTGGGGGGACCCTCTAATCATCGCCCCCAACACACGGGCCAGCGTGCCAGCCACCTCTGTCCCACTGGCTTTCTTGTCCACCCAGGGCCAGTGTTGCACTTGGACACCGAGTCCCCGACCCCATGGCGAGGACCCCCTGTCCCCGAGGGCCGCACCTTCCCGTTGCTGCTGCTGCTGCTGCTGCTGCTGCTGCTGGGGGGGCGGTGGGGGCTGCTGGGCCACCAGGGTGGGAGGCTGCGGGAACGCAGGCGCTACCAGGCTGTAGGCTGCTGGGTAGGCTGCTGGGGTGCAGAGACAGCGAGCTAGCGGGGCTCCCGAGGTGCCCCCGGCCTGGCCCTCCCCGCCAGTCCTGTCTCCCCGCCCCTGGCCCAGGTAACAGGAGTGGTGGGGCTGAGAGGTGGCAGAGCCGCCTCGGACCCAGCTCTGGGCCTCTTTCGTCCCTCCGGCCGGCCGGGCCGGGGTCCTCACCTGTGTAGTGCTGCATCCCTGCGTAGGCCTGCTGCAGGGGGTCCACGGGGGCCGCGGGGCTCTGGGCTGGGGAGAGCAGAGTCCGGGCAGGTGGGATGGAGAGCCTCGCGTGGGCACGGGAGGGAAGGGAGAGGGCGGGCATGCACACAGCAGTGGGAAGAGGGGAGAGCCCGGCATGAGCGAGACTCGAGTCTGTGACTGGCTGCGCAACCCCAGACAAGTGCCTTTGCCTCTCTGTGCCTCAGTTTCTCTGGCCAGGAACAGGAAGGAACATCCCTGCTCCGGATGACAGAGCAGGAGGAAGGCCTTATAAGCAACCCCAAGCCTGGAGGGGGGCGGGGTGTCATGGCCGCCAGCCATGGAAATGGTGGCTAGGGACAGGGGTGGGCAGCGGAGATCCCCACCTGGGTAGGGGTGAACCCCGTTGGGATACAAAGCATCAGGGGCGGGCTGCCCAGTGGGCTGCGTGGGCACCGGGCTGTAGCCGTTGACGCCCAAGGCAGCGGGGATCGCCGAGACGGGCGTGGCGGCGATGGCAGGAGGGGTGCTGGTTCCTGGGGGGAGACGGTGACAGAGAAGCCGGCACTCAGGCACATGCAGACAACCACTCAGCACGTGTGCGGGCAGACAGGAGGGTGCCAGCTGCCCTCTGACCCCGACTGAGCCCCTGCCGTCCTGAGACCCCCTCCCCAGCCCACCGTGTGGTAGCCCCATGCCCACAGCGCAGTGCTGCCTGGGCCTCACCTGAGGAGGGGGTGATGGGGGTGGCTATGAGACCATTGGCATTGATGGCGGCCATGTGTTGCATCTGCACGGCAGCCATGGTGGCCATGGGGCTGAGGTAGGCACTGTGGGCCGCCACCAGGGCCGCCTGCTGCTGCATCAGCTGGAAGCAGGGGAAGACACGAGAGTGGGGACCCCGCCGGACCCTGGACCTTGGCATTGGGAGGGTGGGGGCGGGGCACCGCATCCGGGAGGCGAGGGGTGGCCGGGCCGCCACCAGGGGGCAGTGCTCACGGCCTGAGTGTAGGCGCTGTAGGCTCCGAACTGGAGGGCGATGGGGCTGAACATGCCCAGCTGGGTGGCCACCTGCTGCATCCGCCGGAGACCTCGCTCCTTCTCCGTGTCAGCAAATTTCACCACCAGGCTGGACGAGGCACCCTGGGCACGGGCCGCACATGCGGTCAGAGGGACAGCGACGGGGGACTCCTCCCCAGCGCCCGCGGGACCTGGCTCACGGGGGAGGGCAGCGGCCATCGAGGCGCTGTCAGATGGGGAGACTCTCATCCCACCCGCGCCCTGTGCCGGGATGCGCAAGAGACTCGGAGAAGCGGAGACTTGTGACGGCCTGTGCTTGAAAAGGGACCCCCGCCCCCCACACGCAGAGGGCACCCCGGGCCTCAGCGCGAGGGCTGGGACCCCAAAATCGTCCCCGAGGGGGATCAGACTGAGAACATCTCATCTCAGCTTGGCCGGGCCTCGCGGCTGCCCCGCACCCCATCCTCGCGCCCTTGTAATGCCAGCCAGTACCCAACAGAAAACAAACTGGAACATTCCTACGGACTGTTGCAGAGCCTAGAATTCTGGAAGAATTCTCTAGCCCATGCCGTAAGGGCCCTGCGGAGGGCCTGCCCGGCCTTGGCGGGAGACCCTTCCGAGCCAGCCAGTTCCGGTTCAGAGGTTTGCGCTGCTGGGGAGCCCCACCCCCCACCCCGCCACGCGCGCAGTCAGGTGACCTACTGCTCATGCGCGGGGGCACAGCCTCCCTGCGCGCAGGGCACGCGGGGCCCTCCAAGCCCGTGCTCAGCCAGTGGGGGTGGGGGGTGGGAAGGCGAGAGCGGAGGTAGAGGTGGAAGAGGGGGCGAGGGGAGCAGGAGGCAGGAGAGGAGGGTGAGGGCATTTGGGCTGAAGGCGAGGGACAGCGACAGGGACAGGGGATAAGGGGCAAGGGAGGTGGTATCGGAAATGCGAGGGTGTGCCTAAGAGGTTCGACTCCCGCCAGACACTTCTTTCCAATCTGTTCAAAGGCGCGGTCCGGAATAGACCGTGCGCTCTGGGCCCGGCCGCTGGGCCCCGCGGGGCTCACCGGCAGGGTGCGGCTGCTGTGAAGGGTGTTGATGGCCGCCTGGGCCTCGGCGTGCGTCTGGAACTTGACAAAGGCGCAGCCTAGAGGGTTCAGGAGGGAGGGGGAGTGAGTGCGTGTGCCCCCGCGAGGACCCCACCGTCTCCACGCCCCTCGGAACCGCTGGGGCGCGTGTGGGCTGGGCTACCTTTGCTGGTGCCATCCGGCCCCCGCAGCACAGTGCACTCATCGATGGTCCCGAAGGGCTCGAACATCTTCCGGACGTCCTCATCTGTCTGCTGCTTCCCTAGCATCCCCACAAAGAGCTTCCGGTCTTCTGGGAGACAGGGCACAGGAGGAGGGCCATGGTCAGGGCCTGCTGCCTGCTTTCGAGCTCTGTCCCAGCCTGGGGCAGGCAGGAACCCCGTCCCCCACCTTCCACTCTCCCCTGGAGCTCCAGGCCGTCCCCACGCCCTGGGGATCAATGGCTCTAGGGTGCGAAAGGGGGGGTGTTTGGGGGTGGGTGGGTACAGTTCTCTAGAGTGCTCCCAGTTCCGCCACCTCTGTGATGGGCTGGAACACGTGGACTGGGACTGGGAACGCTTCGGAATTGTGACATCCTTCCTTGAGAAAGGCTGGCCCTCGGCTCTGCTCAGCCCTGAGCCTGCGGGTGTGGGAGAGGGGCTGAGTCCGAAGGCACAGAACCTACCTCCTCGGCTCTCGCTGTCGGCTGGCTTGACCTGGATCGGCCTGTTCATCTACAGGAGAGAAGAGAAGGCAACTGCTGGGGGCTTCCCCTGAACACCCCAGGAGCCCTCCCCAGGCCAGGTTCTGCAGGTGAGAGGGAGTGAGCCCCAGGCCCGGAGGGTTCCCCAGCCCGGAGGGTTCCCCAGCCCTCTGAGTTGCTGATGGGAAGGAAGCCATGGGGCATAATCTCGTTCAGGATTAGGACCTTGAGACCGGAGGGGATCAGAGGCCTCAGAGGAGGATGCTGGCAGGTCACGGGGCACCGTGCCAGGCTCAGGTGGGGCCCTACGACTTGGCCAGGGGCAGGTGCTGCTCTCCTCAGGGGACAATGGGGCGGCACAGGCCCCAGGTCCTGGCTAGAGCCCAGCCAAAGGGGCTATTCGATGAGAGCTGCCTCCATCCACTGAGCAGGCGCCAGAGGCCACCATCAAGAAGCCCCAAGGAAGACTCTAGGCTGAGGGAGACCCCACAGATGCCCCGACTTCCTTCTGACCCTTGGAGGTGTGTCTGCCTCTCTTTCTGCCCCCCTACACCCCTTGACCCTAGGGGGAAGGCACTCGGGCAGCACAAAGGGAGCAGATGCCCAGTCTCCGTGGCAACGGGAGAATGCGCGCCATGGCAACCGCCCACTCAGCCTGATTTATCCGTCCCCGTCGCCCTGGCGACCGTGGTGACGTCATCACTTCTGCTGCTCCACACACCCCGGAGAAGGAGTGGGGAGGAGGGTGGGAACAGTGTATGCTGGGGGTGGAGGATATGGTGGGGGGCTGGATGGTGGGGGAGGGGCCCCAGAGAGCTCCCCCAGGAGGGAGGGCGCTCAGCAGGCCCTGTCCCTTCTCCTGCTTTCCTCCTCCAGATGAAACCCTTGGTGTCTCACAGCCGAGACCTGTGAAGGAGGTTTGGTGTCCCGTGCTCACCATCCTCCCTGTACCCGGAAGTCCTCCGGATGCTCCCCTGTCCCCTGCTCCTGCAGGCACCCCCAGTCCCACGCCCCATGCTCTCCTTTGGCCGGAGGCCTTGGGAATGACTCCTGCAGGTGGATTTCCTTAACCAGGGCGGGGTGCCTCGTGGGAACCGGAGACAGAGGGGGAGGACTCAGTATTTTGTGTCTGAAAATATTTTGCTGCTGAGAACTTTGACCTCTGGGGCCACTCTTAGTCGCCCCACTCATCTGATGGCAGGGCAGTACTAGTGCCAGTGACCAAAACTCAATAAAGTCACAAAAGAAACCATTCATCGAGCTCTGAGGGTGGGACTAAAGTTACCCTCAGGGAAAACAGAACTTCCGGGACTGGCCCTGCCACTCACTAGCTGGGTGACCTTGGACAAGTCATTTCTCTCCTCTGCGCTTGAGCTTTGTTATCTGTAAAATGGCTGGATCGGGCGACCTTCAGCTTAGAATACTCCCTCAACTTGAGTATTCTAGCCTGGAGAGCTGTCTGTCACCACCTAACGCAGAGAAGGGCAGAAGTGAAGTCGCCTGCCCCACCTCACATTGGACCCTCCTCCCCTGGGGGTGGTCACATTATGCCTGTCAATCTGGCTGGACCCAGCAGCTAGGGATTCCCAGCCCAGGATCAAAGCTAAGCCCCACCTCATCTCCAGGTCGGAGAGCAGCTGGTGGGGGAAGGGGCCCCAGTCAGGCAAATCCCCCCCAAGTTCCCCCAGCTTTATCCTCCACCAATCTGGGATTATCCCATGCGAGCCCCAATCTCAGGAGTAGTGTGTGGGCACGGGGGAGTGGCGGGGAGAAGGTGGGGGGTCAGATGCTCAGGCTTCTGGCCTTTCCCCCACCTCTCCTGTACTCCCGCCCAAGCAATCAGGAAGTCCCCCCACAGGCAGCTCTGCAGACACACACACACACACACACACACACACACACGCGTGCGCGCGCACACAGAACCAGAACCGGGTCCCGGGGTCCTCAGGGAATTCTCATGCTTGCCCCCAGGGAACTGCTGTTCTAGTTGGGGATGGGGGACCTGGGGTCAGAGAGAGAGGGCACAGGTTCCCCGGCACCAAGCTAGCACGTCAGTAAGCAGCCACAGCTGACGAGGATTTGCACAAAGACACGCACGCGTGTGCACACCACACCGACAGACCCCCCCCCCAGCCTCCCTGGGTGGCCCCCACTGCCCCATCGCCAGCCTCTCCTCCCGGGCCGGCACTTCCTGTGGGAAGCTGGGTCTTTGTTAGCTGTGGGCACAGCTGCCCTGTCCCCTGAGCCCAGCTGGGCCCTGTTTACCTGGCAACTCAGCACCTCTCTTCCCTCGCTACCACCCGCGGGGCGATCAGCCCTCCCGAGGGCCTCCCAAAGAAGAAGGTGCTATTTATACACCAACCAAGTGTCACTGAGACACCCACATGGTCGGTCACCTGTGAGGCCCTTGTCCTCCCCAATAGCAAAGACCCCACTTCAAGAAGAGCTCATCTAATCCTCCGGCGGGCACAGGCCTGGCGCCCTGCCACTCCTGGCTCCAGACGTGTGCTCAGTGTCCCAGACCACACACAGCTCCCCTCCGTTGCCCAACAGAAGCTGACAGGGACCCACGTCCCCAGAGTGGAATTGTGGCCCAAGTAGAGGGAAAAGGGCTGGCCAGACAGGGGTGTCCCTCACACCACCACCTCCCCGGGGGGCCACACCCCGATCTCCATGGAGGGACCTGTGGCAGAGCCACTCCTGGGGACTCTTAGGGAAGGGAAAAGGAAATGGGGTTCCATGGCCACAGGCCCAGCCCCATTTCTTTCTCTCTGCAGCCTGAAGTGTCACTCTAATATGGTGGCACCTTCCAGATTCGAGAGTGACAAGGATGGGGAGAAAAGAGGGAGAAGTAAACGACCCCGTTAGAAAAGAACCCGCAAACTCTCTGGCGATGGAAGGAGAGCTGACTCCGTGTGATGAGCGCACAGGTGATGGACTGCGGAATGGGGCGCCCCGAACCCATGAACTTTACTAACCAACATCACCCCGAAACAGGTAACAATACAGAGAAAAAAGAAGGAGCCTGCAGTTGGAGGGCCTGGGGATCTTCCCACCAGTTAGGCAGGAGCTGCACCCACACACTCACACACTCACATCACACAGACACACACATCACACTCCCTCACACACTCACGCACACAGACTCACACTCTCACACTCACACTCTGATATACACACACACACAGACGCGCACACACACTCACACACACACAGACGCACACATCACAATCACACTCTCACACTCACACACACACTCACACACAGACACACACATCACACTCACACACTCACACTCACACACACACAGACGCACACATCACAGACTCTCACACTTTCACACTCACACTCACACTCCCTCACACTCACGCACACAGACGCATACTCTCACACTCACACTCTGACACACACACACTCACACTCACACACACTCACACTCACACACACTCTCACACAGACGCACACATCACACACACACTCACACTCACACTCCCTCACACTCACGCACACAGACGCAGACTCTCACATTCACTCTGACACACACACTCACACTCACACTCACACACACTCTCACACACAGACGCACACATCACACACACACTCACACTCACACTCCCTCACACGCACACAGACGCACACTCTCACACTCACACTCACACACACTCTCACACACAGACGCACACATCACACACACACTCACACTCACACTCCCTCACACGCACACAGACGCACACTCTCACACTCACACTCTGACACACACACACACAGAGCTGTCTGAGGGGAGACGCCGCTGCCAGGACGAGCAGGTGGCAGAGTAAAGACCTGGGGACACGGAGGGTCAGGCAGAGCTGGCCACAGACGTCTGCCCCAGAGACTGCCCTGGCCCCCAGCATGGGGTCCCCCGTGGAGGATAGGTCCCCTCATTTCCTATGGGAGGCGCTGTGGGGTCCCTCTGCATTCTGTCTTCTGGGCCAAGGGCCGACCTGGAGAACTCAGCGTCCCCTGGGAGCTGGCGACCGGGCTAGACAATCATTAACCAGGGTGTCCTTCTCCCTCGCCCCCCACCCTGGGCCTTACTTCCTCCGGAAGGAAAGCTGCACCTTCCCACAGCCAGGACGAGCCCTGCGTGGGCGGCACAGCCGGGCCGACGGCCCCAGCGGGCACAGACGGCCCTGGGGCTCATGCCCACCCCCGGCTCCGGTCTCCCTTCCTCACTCTCCCTTCTCCTGCACCCCTCTGGTTTCTGCAGGGGCTCTGAGAGATGGGGAGCCAGCAGAGAAAGACCCAGAAAAAGCAGTGGAGCAAAAACTGTTGGTTCGGGAGCCCCCACACATACCCAGGGGAAGGAAAGGTGGGACGTGAGGGATGCGCGAGCCCACACCCGTGCCCACCCCCGTGCCCACACCCACACGCCCAGCCTGTCACGGGGGCGGGGACGCACAGGCTCGCGCGCACGCGCACACGTGCTCCTGGGATCCCGAGCTGCTCACACTCGTGCGCGGGCCTCAACGTGCGAGCAATGGCCGTGCTGGGCTGCCTTGCCACCTGCTGGGACCCGGCAGTGGGTGACAGCAGGGAGCTGGCAGCCGGTGGCACTAAAGGGTTGAGACCCGCGGAGGGCTGGGAGCTGGGAGTCGCTGAAACAGTCCTGATTTTCCTAGACCCCCGCCACCTTCTTTCCCATCTGTTTCATCTATTTGTTTCCCTCCCAGGAAGCGATGGCGGGATCAGCTTCACTCTGCCCTTCCCGCAGCGGGGGAGGCGTAGAGGCTGCTGGGACAGGTGTGTCCCCAGCACCCAGACGGCTTAGCCAATATGTGCTAAAGGGACCGGAGCGGTGTTCTCAGGAGGTATTTCTGGGAGCCCGGCTGGCGACTGCAGCAGCAGAAAGGGAGCGAAGGCCAGGTGCACGCACGTCCTGCCCCCACGCCACCCCACCCCCACCCCACACCACCCCCACCCCAGAGCTGGGTCTTGTGGGGGGCTGGGGCTGGGGTTCTTTATGGCTGCCCCTGCCGCCCAGGCCTGGGGCAGCCTGCTGGCTGAGAGGAAGAGACAAAGAGCTCTGCCCTTGCAAGAGCGAGGCCACACGTGGTGGGGTAGGGCCTGCCGCACCCCCTTCCCCGCAGGGAGCCTGCCCCTCAGGCAGGGCCACCCTGAGGCTCTGTGGCCCTGCTCCCGGGGTCTTTCGAGGTGAGCCTGCTTCGGGCTCCGGAGCCAGCACTCGGGTGCCAGGCCTGCAGGCCCCAGCTGCCCCTGCCAGGAGCGGTGCCCTGCCCCCAGCTCACAGCCAGGCTTCCTCCCCAGAGCCACAGCGGTGCCGCCTGCTCGCCGCGCCCACCCTCGGTGTCCACAGCCTTCTCCCCCTGCCCGCACTCAGCTGGGTCCTCCCTCCAAATGTCGCCCTGTGAGCAGTTTGGGAAGCAGGAAGGGGCCGCCTCTGCCTGGCAAAGGTCACATTTGCTCCCTAATCGCTTCTCTCCAGGTGCGAAGAGATGGCATGCATCGACAGCAAGAAGGAGGGACGCCCTGGGCACGAGAGGAGGAGGGAAGGCGGGGACTCCCCTGCCCCTGCTAAGGCCCCTCTCGTCCCCTGGCCCCGGAGGGGCCAGGACTCACCCCTGGCAGCGTCTTCTGTTCGTGCA
Source organism: Lyroderma lyra (assembly GCA_004026885.1). NCBI lineage: Eukaryota > Metazoa > Chordata > Mammalia > Chiroptera > Megadermatidae > Lyroderma > Lyroderma lyra. The sequence continues at coordinate 35,100 of PVJL010010444.1, read as the reverse complement.
GGGCGCTCTGGGCCTTCAGGGCTGAATCGCGGGCACAGTATGTCAGGAAGGCACATCCTGAGGAGGGCAGGGGCGGAGAGACCCAGAGCGGGGTGAGTCCCCGTGTTCCCTCCCTACACGGCTCCCCCCACCCCTGCAGGAGACTGAGGTCTGGGAAGCTTGTTCCTTCCAGCCACCTCCCTCCTGCTGGGGTGGGGAGGTGTCTGACAGGCGACAGGCACTCTGCCCCGGGGACCTCTGGGCTGATGAACCTGGGGCAGGACCCAGAGGCCCGGAGGCTTACGTGGTGGTGGTGACAAGAGAGGGAGAGCACGGGGCTTTGTGAGGGGGGAGGAGAAGGGGCACGTGATCGCCAGACAAGTGTGCAAAGTGTGGTTTTACTACCTCAGCTGATCTCTCCTCTTCCTCCTCCACCTCCCTCCATCTTGGCCATCGTCTCCCCTCTCCTCTCCCATTTTCCCCATTTCCTCCTGTCTGTCCACTTCCCTGGGAGGCAGGTGGAATAGAGGACAGGGGCGGGAAGAGCACCAGCTGGAAGTCCCTGGCGGGGCACGGGGGAGAGCAGGCGGCGTGGCCCTTGGACCCCCAGTGCCTGGAGCCTCCCAGTCCTGCCCTGGACCCACCCCACTTAGCCACAGACCCCACTTGGCTGAGTCTGGGCACAGCCTCCCTCGGCCTCCAGCTCTCCTAACTTTCGAGTTCCCCACACTTTGCAGATTTTCTGTCCTTCCTAGCCTGCCTCCCAGGTCCCTCTCCGGAGCCCGGGAGCTGCCCTGCCCGGTCCATGGCCACTCTTTCCGGGTCGAGCACCTGACCTGTGTCCTGCCGACCTCCATGCCAATAGGATCTGGGACCTCTGAGACTCACACCCCTGCCCAGCACTCTGCTTCCTCCGTCCTGCCCCAAGTTCACCCACGACATCACCCATCATTCTTTGGGGTCCTTGTCTCCGCAGCACCCTGGACAGCTCTTCCCCTAAAGAGGCCCTTTACGTCCTCCATCGGGGTCCCCCATCACCCCAGTTGAGCCCCTCTCTAGCTCCCCCATCCACACTCCCCAGCCCAGAAACTCTTTGCCATCAGGTTGGCCCTTTCTGGCTACTCCGCCCCTCCAGCCTGCGTCCACCCTCCGCCCGCCCCCAACCGAGGCTGCTCCAGCCTGGCCTGACCCCTCACCCTTGTGCAGCCCGGTGTACTTGTCCTTGATGACAGTCAGCTCGAAGATCCGACCAAACTGCTCGAAGATGGGCTTCAGGTCCTTCTCCTCCAGATGCCTTGGGATCTGCCCCACAAACAGCTTGATGGCATCCGGCTCCTTCATTGGGGCGGCCCAGGAGGAGGGGCCGAGGGGAGCAGGGAGAGGCCCGAAGGCCAGGGGAAGCTGCCCAGCAAGGAGGCAGGTGGTGGGGGCCGGGGCCTGGCCTGGGCTGGCTTTCCCTGGGCCCCCCAACCACAGTGACACGCAGAGGGGCCGCCCTCCACACAGAGGAGGCGGGGGGGGGGGGGGGGGGGGTGGGTTTGAGGGCCCAGGGTCAGGGGTCTAGGCAGACACTGTCGTGCCACCAGGGGGCATAGCCCAAACAGATGAGCTCCTCCCAGAGATTTGGCAGATAGCCCAGGATGGGGGCCAGTGCGGCCACGACCTGGAGGGTTGGGGGCCCCAAGTAGCAGGGGCGCGGGGAGCCGAGATGAGAGCTGGAGGTGGGGGAAAGGGCCCGAGGAGGGCGGTGGGGCCGCAGGCTCAGGGGTCGGGGGGGGGGGCCTGGAATGGTTGCCAGCACCGGGGTGGGGGGACTCCTGCTGTGGGGCAGGTGCAGCGCTCGTTGGCTTCCCTGAGAGGGCACCTCCCCTGTGGCTGGTCCTTCTGCTGGGTCCGAAGGTCCCTGATGCCAGATGCTTGATCTCGGGTGGCGGCGGGGCTCCGGGGGCCCTTTTGCCCTGCCGCCCCCCTTCAGGTGCTCCCCTCAGCCCCCCTCCCACCCCCACCCCGGTCCCCGGGCCTGGGCTGCTGCCGGCTGCTCCCGCTGCTGGGGCTGCCTGCTTTCTCGGTCACCTGGGTCCCGGAGCTCTGCTCTCCGGCCGCGCTCTCCTCAACAAAAACCTCCCCCCTCTACACCCCCCTCCCCACTCCCACCTCCTTTCCCCTGACATCAGTGATGTTGAGTCTCAGGGGCGGAATACAAATTCCCTACCCTGGAGAGGGACGCACAATCCAGACAAGAGCCACGCCCTCTTTCTATCTCGTTCCTCCCTGACTCCCTTCCCGCCCCCAGAAGAGCCGCTGGCCCTGTTGATAATAACCCTTCCCCCATCTTACTCCCCAGTCACGAGTTGGGCAAGGCACTAAGATGGAGAATTTATAGAGGAGCCCTAAGCTGGGGTCCATTGTTCCGGGGGCTGGAGCTGTCCCCGGTGCTGGAAGAGAAGACCCAGGAGAGGGGAGGAGGGGGGAGGAGGAAAGGGGAGCCCGCACCTCGGGAGACGGAGAGTGGGAAGCCAAGAAAAGAAACCGGGAGAAAAAAATGGCCTAGGAGCCGTTGGGCAGGTTGTGGGGTGGGGGTCGAGGGAGGTGCAGCTGGGGAGGGAGCAGGTCGCAGAGCCTGGGGAAAAAAGGGCAGAGGGACCCAGAGAGGAAATGTGGAAAGGGGAGAACGGAGTGAGACGAATGCAGAGAGAGAAACGTAAATGTTCCAGAAAAGGAACCAAGGGAAGCTGTATCTCGCTGGCATTTGCAGACGCCCCCTTCTATCCCTCTGGGGGGTTTGTGTGTATAAGTGCGTGGGCCGGGAGGCGGCGCCGCGATGGCAGCTCTCACTTGCAAGCTCCTTGAAGACCAGGACGCGGTTTAATTCAGCTTTGTACTGTTCACGGTGTCTAGCACAGCTTGCTCCTACGTAGTAGGTGCTTCACAGATATTTTTCTGAATAAACAGTTGATGCAAAGAACCTCCAGCAAGAGTAGATCTTGATTCCACAGCAGTCCAGCTCCCTTTTAGGGCAGAAGAAACCCAGTTTCTCCTCCCTTTGCTTCCCATCCCCTCTTAAGTTCCTCAAGGGAGACTGTCTAATGGAGTCAGGTAGCAAAGAGGGGTGCAGAAGCACCTTTGGGGGCCATTACTCCCCTAAAGTATATTTCTCTGGATGATCGGTTTGCTCCCTAATCTCAAGGGGGCTTGGCTTCTCCATGCACTGGGCCCACTCCCAGTTCCCCCTTGCCTGCCATTAGTTGCTCAGACAGGGGTTTGAAGCTTTTGTGGAATACCTCACCCCCTGTCACTCCCTTCATCACCCCAGAGTGGGGCTGATGTCTCTGAAATATGTCCTGATGGAATCCCAGCAGCCCCCCTCCTCACCTGTCACCACCGGCACATCCCTTACGGTCAGCACTTAGATGGCACTTACCGGTGTCAAAGGCATTGCTCCAAAGGCTTTATATTTACTCATTTGTTTAAACCTCAGCACCACCCTATGGCATAGTTCTATCATCTCCAAATAAGGATGGGGAAACCAAGTCACAGAGATGAAGGGACTTGTCAAGGTCATGCAGCTAGAAAGAGATCTCGCTGAGAGCAGAGCCCGGAGGCCTGGCTCCTGACCCCGCACATTTAACTCGCACATCAGACGCTCCTGGTGGGAATGGGGGAGTGGTGAGGCTGGCCCTTCCTCCTCCTGTGTCTTCACTGGAGCCCTGGGTGAGAGGGGTCCTTCATCTTTCTACTGCTCGGTTCACTGTGACCACTTCCCATCCCTCCTTAGCCTAGGGGTCTGTGGCCCAAACCCACATTCTGGCAGGGGTGTGTGTGTGTGTGTGTGTGTGTGTAGAGGTGATTACACTTCCTCGTATGGACACCCAGGTCCTCTCAGTAGGGCCCCTAAGATGGGTGGGTGGGTGGGGGTGATGTAGAGGACCAGTGCGAGGGAATGAAGATTGCAAACACATCTGGAAAGTAACTTTCCACTCAGCTCCCTACCCCCCACTGCTCCTTTTCTTGCCTCTAATGTGATCTCCATATTTATGGAGATGCTAAACAGATCATGCCCTCTGAGGATGGAGCCTGGGAAGACCCCGCGGCCCTGTTGATCTCATTACTCTGTGTCTTGTCAGCAGATCTGCCGCCCTGCTGCTCATTTAGGCTTGGGGCTAATCATATTAATTGAAATATTAAACATTCACCAAAATGAATTCTAATGAACACCCTCGTTCCTCCTCCCAGTCAGCAATTGGGGAGTCAGCTGCAGGCAGCATGGGGCCTCGGATCCTTCTCTTAGTTTGTGGTCCCCAGATGGGAAGAGGTTTCCGGTCTGACAGGAGGGGCGGGGTTTAGTGGAGAGGAGGTGGGAGCACCTTGCCGGCTGACTGGGCTCTTCTCTGTTTTCCTTCAGTTCGAGGGGGACGGGAACCCTGGGAGGTCAGATCTGGGCCATCCCCTAAACGCTCCTTCTGGGAAGCTGCTCTCCAGGAGGAAATGAGGCTGCAAAGCCCTCGTTCCCCTAGGCACTTTCTCTGCCCACAGGCCCCAACCTCACACTCTTTCTTGCTCCTCTGCACTCACCAGAGCTGCCCTACAAAAGATTATTGACTTCATAAAGGGGGAGCTCACTCCCGGTCTCAGATTCTTGGGAAATGAGAAGTGCTCAATAAGGGGGAAGTTTTTCAGAAATGTCATGGTGGTATGCGTGGGCAAATAACTTGTTGGCCTCGCTCACTGAAAACAGAGTGAAGACATCTGCACGGAATCGATGAAAAAGCCCAAAGAACTGACCCTACAACCTTCCTTTCTGCCTAGGGCTGCTACCTCAAACGGGGAGGTAAGACAGGCCAACACAATGGGCAGTATGAAGCCAAGATGTTGTTCAGAAAATAAAAGTCGCTTTTCTCACTTAAACACACATGGGGGTTTGGGAGGGGGACCCTGAGACGTGATCAGTCGAGAAAGCCTTGATTGATTCTCGAAGCATAATGAGATCCTAGGCCAGCGGCTAGAAGACGTTATTTTTCGCAGGGGAGTGGGGGGCTGGAGAGATGGTGCACACACATGAGGTGTGTGAGCGTGCACGCTGAGATTTGCCAGTGCAGACTAGCATGTTTAATGTAATGCAAGCCACATATAATAGAATTTAAGATTTTGTGGTAGCCACGTTAAAAATGTAAAAAATGTAAAAAGAAACAAGGAGAATTACTTTTAATAATATATTTTATTTAACTGATATATTCAAAATATTATTCCATGTGTTTATAGGATATAGCCAAAATAATCAACATGTCATCAATATAAAGTTTGTTAATGATGTATTTTACCTTACTTTTTTATGCTAAGTCTTCAAAACCCAGTACGTATCATATGTCGACAGCCCCTCTGACACAACAACACTACAAGTGCTCAGTAGCCACAGGTGGTGACCAGACTGGGTGGTGTCGCCAGAGGTCCCACCACTGTCTTCTCTGGGTGGGGTTCAGCGGTGGGAAGAGACAGGTCTTGGCCAACAGGAACTATCATCTCAGATTAACCTCTGCTCCTGCCGGAAAAGATCACTTCTGACATGGCAGCTTATCTACCTCTCACTCTATTCACACTCTCTCCTAAAAGACAGACAAGCAACGCAAAGGATTGCCAACCTGGGTGGGATTCCTGAGAAGAGGCCTGTAGCCTGTGACCTCATGTGCCTCTTGAGGGTTTTTTCCTGGCTTGGGAAAAACATTTTCACTTCCTTCCTTCAGTCTTTGCTGAGAAGGATGGAGGCAGAGCGCCATGGGACCCCCCCGCCCCCCCACCCCCTAGCCCCACCCCAAGGCCGCGGCCTAATGCACCGAATAGACAGCCTTACATCTCGGCCGGCAGTGATCAAGCCTCGGCAGGTGGGTATTACAGCCGGGCAGCTGCCCTTTCCAGGCCGCTGATTTCAGCTCTCCCGCTGTGTCCCCCCCCCCCCCGCCCCATTAGACACCAGAAGAACACACCTCAAAGTCTGGCTGCCTTTCCCCTCTCCGACTCCATTGGGAGTGGGAGAAATAATTTAGAACCTATAAGGAGCAAATTCATTTACATAAGAAAGTCAGTCCAAGAGGAAAAACTTCTGGCAGGATGACCCTCACTCCAGTCCTTTCAGGCGTCTTTCGTCTGAGAACGGTCCTTCGTTTGGAGAAATCGGTTTACTCCATCCTATGGGGTGCTTTCACGTTGTTTTAAGAACCCAAGACTTGCATGCTAGGGGTCTCCAGGGCAGAGGGAAGGGTGTGGCCTCCGGAAGAGGCCGGGGGCGGGGGCAGGAGCCAGATTCGGGGGGCTCTGCCTTAGGAATCCTTTTCCCGGTTTTGCTCTTCACTAGAAGAGGTGGGGTGGGGTCAGAAAGAGGGCTCGTTCCACACCCAGTCAAGCCAGGGACTCGGTCCCCACGTCTGGGGATCCAGATGCTTCAGACACCCTCCGAGTTTACGCCTCGGCTTCCCAGCGGCCCCGCGTTGCTTCCCTCCGCCCCGCCCCACCTCTGGGGGCGGGGCCTGGGGCGGGGCCTCACCCGCCGCGCGGCCCGTCGCCTTGACGACCGCGGCAAGATGGCGGCGCCGCCGGACGGGCTGCTGCCGGACGGGCTGCTGCCGGACGACCCCGGGGCGCTGAGCCCCGCGCAGCTGGAGCAGCTGCGCATCTTCAAGGTGGGTGCCCCCCCGCCCCCTCCCAGGTTAAGGGCCCGGGCAGGGAGGAGGGCCCCGAGAGACGCGGGGGGCTTGTTCCCGAGAACGGGGCGCGAGGCCGGGGGCGGGGAGCGGGGGGCGGCGGGGAGCGCTCCGGCGGGCCGCTCAAGTGCAGCAAGAACTCGGACAGGGACCTGGACAGAGAAATGGGCCCGAGTGACTGCAGGCACGTTAACTTAGATGCACACCAGAGCTTCCCGACGGTGGAGACCCGACCTCAGCTCGGGCCGCTGAGCCCGAGCCGGGGCGGCATGCGGACGTCGCTCTCTAGGAAGACACAGGGCTCCCACTTTCGGACCTCCTTGGGGAGAGCCCGGGGTGCATGCTCGCGGTGTTTCCCCGGCCCTGCACGCCTGCAGGACTTGAACCCCGAAATCGGCCTCCCCACGGAGCGTGCGACGCTTTCTTTGTTCTTGCCCCCAGATTCAGACTCGGATTGCTAACGAGAAGTACCTAAGGACCCACAAAGAGGTGGGACTACTCCTAAGTGGTTTCCTCAGGTAGGTGGCATTCACGACTGGCCTTGAGCAACTAGTGGGAAAGGTGGCCAAATCGTGTTGGGGAGACAGGAGTGTGAGTGACTCCTTTGTTTCAACACTCCCCACTGCTTCCTGTAGGGTCCGAACGCTAGAAAATATCCCACGGTTGACGTTTTTCCTAACGCTGGGATTTGTGGTACCCAGGGGTTTCTTTTTTTTTTTTTCTTTTTTGGTAGTATGTGGGTAGTTCCCTGGAATCGAACCCAGGCCGCAGCGTTGACAGCGCCAGCGCGGAAGCCTTAAGCCACTACACCACTAGGGGACTCCCCCTAGGGGTTTCTTGAGTTCTCTCTAAATTCTCAAAAATACCGGGGGTGCTAAGAAAATGTATACGTATTTTAAGAGATGTTATCTGTGACTGTTTGAAGGTGAATTGCGGTAGCAATGTGTAGCATGATGTTTGCTCAAAAGATGGCAATGAATGCTATGTCACCAGGTGACAGGCAGGACAGTCAGAGAAAATGGCCCAAGCATGGTTGTCGTTGCAGGAGTGGCAAGGTCATTTTGAAGTGGTATCTGAAATTCAGGAACGTTGTTTGAGCTTCCCCCACATTCTCCTGACTTAAAACCCTTGACTTCTACCTATGGGGGACCTTAAAGGACGTGGTGTACCTTAGAAAACTGGCTACACTGGCGGTACTTGGGGAGGAAATTGAAATGGCACATGCAGGGGTACAAGTGGACACTGGTCAATGCTGCTCAAGCAGTAGTTCGCCGCAATCAGAAGTGTCTGGACACTGCTGGTGACCACTTTGAGCATCTCTTGTCATTGCACAAGTCAACCGCGTATTACAATTTCAATACAAATTCTTCCTTTCTTAAAATGTGTATGCATTATTTTGGCACCCTCTGTATTAATATTCATTCACTGTAGCCTTGAGAAACTCGAGAGGCACTTTCTAGAACATTCTCCAGAGACGTTAAACAAGGTCACTAGAACTTAAAAAAAATTCAAATGTCTGGCCTTCGCTCCCTGGGAACATCCTAGAAAGAGTTGGGAGCCACCCTGCTGTAGATCGTGAGGAAAAGATCATTTGCCAGGATATCTTGGGGCACGTTCCCTGCCACCCACCGCACTGCCTTTAGTTGGCATTTGTCCGAATAGAAAATCTCTCACGAGGGATGAGCATGCAGTGCAACACATGCCGTCGTAGAGTCGTACGCCTGGAACCTGTGTAGTTTTGCTGACCAATGTCACCCCAATGAATTTGATAATAAGAAAAAAATAAAGACAAATCTCCTGATGGGATGAGAGGCAAAGACTGAGGGCGGAAACCGCCTTGGAGCAGCAGTGGCTGGAAATGGCAGAGCTACCCCAGGTTTGCCTGCAGACACGGGCACGGTTCCACCGCAGGCCTTGCCTTGGTCTCCTGCCTTGGCACTTACCACACTGTGTTGTAACTGCCTTGTCCATCTCCTGCTTCTCTCCCTGGACCAAAACTCCGGGCGGGTGGAGCTGTGTTTGTGCCCCCCGCGCCCTCATAGTGGTGGCATTTGGGTACACGTTTGCTGAGCCTACAAGCAGACGGTAGCTTGTAGCTTGCGATCCGTCTTACAGGGGAGAAGAGTTAACCTCTGAGAGGTAAAGGAGGGTCCCCAGGTCGCTGAACCGGGACCCAAAGCCCCAGTGTTAACTCCGAGCTGCGTTGTAAGCGCGTGGGCGCTGGGGAGCTGGGAGTGGGCCCCCCTTCTCTTCTCCAAAGCAGACCCAGAGAGGTGTGTTTTTGTCCAGACCCCTTGGTTTTTCCTGAATTTCACTGTTTATATTTTAGCCATTTCTCCAAGTGGCAGCCCGTTCTCAGAGGGCAGGCGGGGAGAGAGAGGGGAAACTAATCTGTCTGTGACAATTGGTTTTATTTGAGCCAGGATTAGGGCTTGGGGAACAGACATCTTCGGGGGTCCTCTGTCAGAGTCAGCCCTGGGGATCAGGCTGTCACTTTTTGCACCTTTTTGAGTTAGGGATGATCCCAGCCGGGAGCTTGGAGACAGATGTTAAAAGCCTGAATTAAATCACTATTTGCTTGCGTTGTTCACAAACAAATGGCTCAGACTCGGGGGGGGGGGGGGCTGTGAATGAAGAGGATGACGTTTCTGTCACGTGTCAGGGATGGCCCTGCTTGAACTGAAGGAACATTCTTGACACCTGGGTGGGCGAGGCCTTCTGGGCTGGTAGGGCCGGCCGTAGTGGCCAAGAGGACGTGAGTACCAGGCAGGGGCCTGGGAATCACGAGACCTGGGCCCCCTGCCCTTTGTTTACTGGCTTTATGAACTTGGGCAAATGATTAACCTTGAGTAGGCCCGATTTCCTCGTGCGTGACACGGGGGCCCAGTCACTGCTGCTGCACGGGTGGTGGTAAAGTGAGACAACATTCGTGAACGTTCTTTATGAACCATAAAATGCTGTTCGAGGTTGAGGCATTGTCAGCTCCTCAGTGGCCCTGGGACGCGTCTGTCTGCTGGACTGGAGGGCCAGCAGCTCCCCTCCGTCCACCTTCTCAGCTTTGCTTTAGTGTCCCCTCCCCCTGCCATGGGGGTTCACGGTTGCACTCACGCAGGAGCCGGTGGGGCTGCATATCGCTCCCCCTGTATCGGGAGTCCCTGGAGGACGAGGCAGCATGACGCCCCTCATCTTTGCTGCCCGCCCCGGGCTTGGCCTCTGGTTCTGGGAAAAGGTCTGTAGAACTGGTGACAAGCCTAACGCTGTCCCTCCTGCCCTCGTCCCTGTCCCTTCGTGTCTTCCAGAGAGCTGTTTTTGGAAAGGCCGGACGACATCCGGGAATTCGCTGCAGGTGAGTGAGTGAGGTCCGTTCGGGGTGTCTGACAAACCAGTTGGGGGGGGGGGTTGCTGTTGTGAGGTCAGACCTGCGCAAGGGCCAGTCGGGGGTCCTTCACCTGATGGCCCCTGAGGGAGCTCTTTCCTCCGTTGTCCTCAAATAGCGGACAGGTGAGAAAGGAGGCAGAGCGTCCTCACGGTGAGGATTAAGGATTTGGGGTTCCCAAAGGGACGCAGTGGCCGCTCTTTCCTTAGGAATGCTGAAGCTGGGTCCTTGACCCCGGCTGTCCCCTGGGGTCCCCTGGGAGTCTTTGGAGAGTCCGGAGGCCCAGAGCCCTCCCCCCCCCACCCCCCGGGGTTTAATCAGCCGGGGTGGGCGCGGCCTTAAAGGCCCAGCGGACCGCCCTGGAGATGGCTTCAGGGCCGGGGCCTTCGAGGGAGGGACGGGCTGCGCGGGGCGATCTGGTGCGTCCCCGGAGCCCTGGGAGCTGGCCACGTCCTCAGAGCCTGTCTGAGTGTTTGCGGCCACAGCAGACGCTGCTCCTGACTCACACGACACCGGGCGTGTACTAAAGGCCTCGCCCGCCGTCGTGCCCGCGCGCCTGGCCCTCCTCCGAGAGGATATTCTCAGCGAGGGCGTGATGTCTCCGAGCCAGGGGCTGGCGAGCCGCGGCGACGAGAATAACACTTGGCATTTGCCTGGGCCCCAAGCTGGGCCGGGAGCAGAAAACCCAGAGGCTCCCTCAGTGCTTTGAGGGCTCTGTGTGTGCGGTCAGCGAGTCAGCAGGGCGCCGGCGGCGGGGCGGGTGGGCAGCCCCGGTGTGAGCCCCTTCAGGGAGCCCCGGGAGGGACAGGGACCACGGGCCTCGGGATGCGCTGTGACCTCGCGTGTTCCGTGTTAAAGCTGCCCCCCACCCCCAATGTCCTGGTGGAGTGAGCTGTCTCCCCGCCAGTCCTTTCCCCTTGGGTTTCCATGATTTCTTTTTTTTTTAAACTTTAATTTTTAAAAAAATCTCTTTTGATTCTCATCCCAGACTATTTCACGGATCCAGAACTCCCCAACAAGATCCACACGCAGCTAATTAAGGAGAAGAAAGAGGCTTAATTAGCAAAATCGTGGTGCTCAGCTGTTGAGAGAGACCGGGAGGATCTGGCCTGGGGGTGGGTGCTAACCTCTCTCGCAGCTGGGTGGGGGGGGCGGGTGGCTGGGTCCCCCCACTGCTCTGGGGAGTCAGGGGGCTGGGCCGCGTGTCCGGGGCAGCAGGAGAGGTGTCCATCTTAATCGGGTGAAGGAAAGGGAGGCGGCAGCAGTTCTGGGTGGGATCTGCTGGCACCCAGGCCTCGCTCTCAGGTGCCTTGTCCTTATGTCCCCAGTGGCGGGGTGGTGGGCCGAGGGCTTTGCCCTGGCCTCTTGCGCTGGGCGCGTCCCTCCTCCCAGCTGGGCCGTGGGGACTGTCCACATCTCACAGGCAGGATGATTTCTGAATGATTTTGAAGGCTGGGATCCTTTTTTTTGTAGCATGTGGGTAGTTCCCTGGCTGGGAATCAAACCCAGGCCGCAGTGCCGAAGCCTTAAGCCACTACACCACCAGGGAACTCCCCCCCCTCCTTTTTTTAAAGTGAGGTGGGAAAAAGCCACCCTCGTGCTACCGCGGATGCATCTGTGTTGCAGGGACGTGGGGATGTCACCATGGCCTTGTGAGCGGCCCTGGGCCCCGTCTACCCTGAGGAGGCTCTTCAAGATTCTCATTAAAACCCGACGCCCTGTTCTCTGGGCCTTGTTTCACTCGGACGGGGGTCACAGTGCCCGAGTGGTGACTGGGACGCGCAGGGTCTGATTCTCTCCTGGTGGCTTGTCCAGGGCCTGTCAGCTAGGCCAGCGGCTGTTCCCACGTTTGCCCCAATATGGTGTCCTCCCCACCCCACCAGAGCCCCGACTAGACAATGGGGCAGGGGTCCCACCGGGACGGGCACCACCGTGCTTGGGCGTTTTTCTCTTCCCGGTCCCTCCTGGGCCACTGTCCGAAGTGTGCGGCTGGTGAGGAACTTCCACTCCCAGGAGAGGGGCTGGAAGGACAGCCGTGGAGGGTGAGATGAGACGTGGAAACCCGCTCAGGGCCATTGGTTTTGTGGGCCGTGAACCCAGCAGGTGACTCAGGGGTGGCAGGCTTCGCCCTTGGGGATTCAGAGCACGACCCCTCCCACGTGGTGCCCAGTGACGAGGTGGTGCCCACGGACCAGCTGGCCTTAGCCTTTCCCAGCCAGGGCGCCTGGGCATTGTCCACTGGACGAAGGGCCTCTCACCTGCGTGTCACAGCCCGAAGCAGGGACAATGCTCCCGGTGTCTGCCCGCCTCCTCCCCAGCTGCCGTCAGCTGCGGTAGAAAGGGCGACAGCGCCGGGCGATGAGAACTCTGAAGACGGCACGGAACCGGCTATGTTGTCAGTGCTTTCAGATCGCTCTGCCACTGAGGTGTCCCTGTTCGGACAGGCCTCACGAGGCCTGCAGCAAAGCGCACCTGCCGAGGCCCCGGACGTGCGGTGTCAGTGGGACGCCTGCAGGGGCTGCCGAGGCCCCGGACATGCTGTGTGCTGTGTCGGGTGGGACGCCCGCGGGGCCTGCCGAGGCCTTGGAAGTGGCCTGCCGGGTGGGACGCCCGCGGGGCCTCTCCTGGGAGACGCGGCCTGCGTCAGTGTGGGGCGAGCGCACAGTGTTTCTCGAGGCGCCTGGTGTGTGATCCAACACTGGCAGCACAGTGGCTCGTGCTCGGGGCGGGGCTGGCAGTATAAATGCATTTCACTTAAAAATACCGCAGAGCCTTCCTGGTAAAGAAGCACCTAACGTGTGGGCACCGTGCGCCTACTTTGTGTGACAGTGAGCCAGGCCCCGGGGGCAGGGCGGTGGCTTACCGTCGGGGAGGTGGGCTGCCTTTTCTCCCAGAACCGTAACCAGGTCTAAAAACCGACCTTGTCCATGGTGGGACTCCCGACTCCGGGCATGGGGTCTGGATACAGCAAGCACTTAGTGAGCATTTGCGGAGACAAGGAGTGCTTGCGTGGCTGACTGGGCACTCCCACGACCAGGACAGTTATGTTCCTGTGATGGAGGCAGGTGGACGGTACAGGAGTGGGTAGAAGGAGGGACGCCAGGTCTGTCTGTGGGAGGAAGGGAAGCCTCACGGGACCTGGCATGTGATGGGTAAGAAAGGATTTGCCTGGCAGGTATGTGGGGAGGAGTGGGGCCGAGAGGCCACTGCGGGTGCTTCCGCTCTGCCCAGCAGGATGGCGGTGGCAGGCCCTCATGTCCCTTTCTTCCCTGCTAACCCAACGCCGTTTCCATTGAGGCAGCAGTGGGCTCAGCCCCACATGCTGGACTGTCTTCATCTAAGCCAAATGCAGCAACCCCATCCCCTGGCTTCCCAGCCTTGCTACCTGGTGAAGGTGTGCTGGGGTCCCTAAGGAAGCTTTTTCAAAGGAGGGGCTTGTGACAGATTGAGCTGATGTTCCCTCCCTCTGCTTCCTTTTCCCCGATTTGAATCTGGATGTGATGTCTGGAGCCAAGCAGCCATCTTAGGACCATGAGGCAGCAAGCAGGCAGGTGAGAGCCAGGGCTCTGAAGGGGCAGGGGGATTGGAAGACTCAGAGGCCCCGGCGACATCTGTAGCACCTGAGCAGCCCAGCAGTCACCTGCTTCAGGCTTCTTGGCAAGTGAAAATAAGTCTCTAATTTGTTTTGCAACCAGACCAGATTCAGATCCTGACCCACCACTTACTGCATGTGTATTCTTGGCCAAGCTGCTTAACATTAAACTTCTCATCTGTAAACTAAGATGTGCGACACCTACCTCTCAGGGCCATTCGATTAGGGGTGAGGAGTGGACAGTGCCCAGCGCATGGAAGATGACCACTGGGGGCATGTCTTGGAGGTGTGTACAGCGCCAGGGCAGGAGTAGTGGCAGAAAACGCCGGACGAGCAGGGGGGACCCATCACAGAGGAGGTTAGTTACTTACCATGCAGGCGATGCGAAGCCAGCCAAGAATTTTAAACCAAGAACAGTCGAAGAGATCTGTGTTTAGGAAGTGTCATATGTGGGCGACAGATGAGAGGAACCCACCTGAGGGTGGAAGGGCGTCAGGGGGGACACTTGTCGTAGCCCCGCCTCCCACCTGCCCCGTCCCTCCCGCCTGCCCCGTCCCTCCCGCCCCCTAGCCGGCCTCCCTGCTGCCTCCTGCCCACCTTGCAGGCTGAGGACAGAAAGCCCGGTGTGCAGTGGCTTGTGCAACGGGGTCACTTCCCTCCCCTGCTAAGTCTGGCAGGAAGCGACTCTGAAAGGCTGAATGACGTTGGCAGGTAAAGGCCTCCATCTTTTCCTTGCTCACTGTAGTGAAGGGACCCCCACACTCCAGGTGGGAGGATGACACACCAGAGGAGTCCGGGGAGCCTGGCCCCTTCTGATCAGGAGAGGAAACTTCCTGAAAGTCCTCCTAGTCCCTCTCACAGGGTCCTGTGAGTCACCTCCTGTGCAACAGAGACTGGGAGGAGCAGGGGTCCAGGAAGGGACCTGCCAGTGACACCTGTCTTTCTTTCCCAGAAAGCAAAACTCAATCCCCTTCCCACACCCTCCTCTCGCTAACATCTCATTGGCCAGAACTGTGGACAGGGCCCCCCTCTTTAAGGGAGGCTGGGAAATGCAGCACGTAGTCAGCCAACAGTGCCCTCGGTAGCTTCTTGTCACTCGGTCCTTGCCTTGGGGGTGCAGCTTGGAAGTATGTCAGCTCCCCCACTGTTCTGTCAAACTGCTGTTTGGTTTCCTTCGCAGCACCCATCATTGTCTGATATTGTCGTATTTTCTCACCCACTGTGGCCCCAATACTGTGAGCTCCTGGAGGCCGCGTGCAGGAAGGGCTGCCTGCCAGCGTGGGGAAAGCCGGGCACGCCTTCTGGCTGGACAGGCCACTGCTGCCCTCTGCTGGGTTATTGGCCGCATAGCTCAGCCGCGGCTTGGAGGATGCCGGTCCCAGACCTGCGTGGCAAGGGCCAGCAGAGGGAGGGACGCAGGGCTAGCGGTGGGAACACAGCCCAAATGTGCAGATTCCTGTAACAGCAAGTCTCTTCAGGAGTTACTGAGTCCGGGGCCATGTGGCAGGGCTGCTCCATGAGCTCCAAAGGCGTTTCCTTCTTAATAGCGTAAGAAAGAAAACTTGCAGGGTTGAGCATTTACTGATTCATTCACTTAGTCATTTATTGAAGAAATATTAGGGTGTAGTATGTACTCAGGATGCAGAGTTTTGGGAATAAGACACACTCTTTTCCTCAAGGAGTGAAGATGAGTACACAGATAATTATAATGCAGTTTCAAAAGTGAAATGGTAAGAGAAACACCTGAGCCACTGTGGGCGCAGAGGGGGACACCTGACGGGCACTGTGGTGGTGCATGGGCGGGGAGGCCACAAGGTGGAGCCAGAAAATGCAGCCCCACCTGGAGCTAAGAGATGAATCGCAGTTGAAGGCACCAGGTTACTAATGCCACATCTTCCCATTTAAATCTCAAGGGTACTTACTGTTTTCTCAGGAAATTCTTCCTGGACTCTTCCTCCCTTTTTCCTCTGTTTAAGTCTCTTAGGGCCTGGGCTTTCCTGTGAGGAGCGGGTGCTCCTAGATGTCCCCTTTGAGCATGGTCGATGTGACTGAACTCTAAGAACACCAACATCTGGTTTGCAGCAGACCCCCCAGGAGCAGGGTGGCAGGTGCGTGTGGACACAAAAACCCTAGAGATCCCTTCCCAGCATCTACAGGAGAAATCCAGCTTGAATCCGAAGAACCAGATTTGTTTTGCATGCAGTAGCCTCTCTCTGATGCTTGCTAAAAAGAACGCTGTAGTCGGTGTGGGGGTGTAAGGCCACTTGCTGGATGGGGCACACATCTCTGCAGAGCCAGCCCAGCTTGAATGGTGGGACGAGGTCTTGGTTGAGACGGCATCGGCTCAGCTTCTCCCTCCACCAAATCCTGCCTCCTCCTCTCCCACCCCAGTGTCGAACCAGGGACTCCCCCCAGTATACTCACTGCGTGCTGTGGGGAAATGGGCGTCTGTTTCCATGACAGCAGGGACAGGGATCACTGAAAGGGCAAACGTCCAAGAGCAGCTGCGCTGGACCTGAGCTCCGCAGTTCTGGCGAGTGTGAGGCTGGGTCTGGCGCACGGTACAGCTGCTGGCGACAGGCCTCCCATTAGCTGGGGTGGCCCCGTGCGGTGGAGCAAAGTGAATGAAGCACGTCATCGGCTTGGGGTGGAAGGCGAGCTCAAGGAGGACGACAAACCGAGCTCTCGGGGCTCCTGGTAAGATGCAAGGGGCCGTGGCCCACCCGACCCTTCCCGAAGAGCGTGGCCTCTCCGCTGCGTCTGAGTAACTGGCATAACCCAGCTGTCAGCAGTTGGGTGTTCCTCCCACCACCGGACCTTGAACTTAGCAGCACTATCTACTTCCCTCACCTCCTGGAAAGACACCTGTTCTGTAATACCTCGTGGCTAGCCTTTAACTTGGTCTGCAAACCAAGGTAGCGTCTCTTCTGAAATCTCAGGAGCTGGTTCAACCAACAAAACAGAAACTCCCCTTTGAAGCTGCTTTCATCTCGGCTTCATTTTCCCCAACAATTACCTTCAGGTCTTAATTCCAATCACCTTAGAAAAGCAGGATCCATTGTGCTCACGTGTATTGATGACTATCAATACACCTATCGGGAGTAAGTTGTAACAGTGAAGACCGAACAGCCCGTTGAGTGATCTGCCCGGGCCCCGTGGGATGCAGGCTGCCAGTGCACCCTTCCCCCTCCCGTTCCAGCAGCCAGCCCCAGCGGCTCAGGAGGACGGCCCCCTGCACGTCCTGCTCGCAGCCTACTCAAGCCCAGCAAACACCTAAGAGGAACACCACCTCCTTTATTTCTTCTTGAGGCGCACATGGTCAGCCTGGATGAGAATGAGCCAAGTGCTAGAGACAATGGCTTGCTCTCCCATTTGTTCCAGTGAATTCCAATGGAGGAAGAGTAAAAGGACCTATACTGTGTACGTCTATTAATTAATATTCAGATTATCCCATTACAGCCTGGTACTTCTTGAGCAGGACTGCCCTGCAAGAGTGTGAAAACTGTCCAAGATGGAGAGAGCAAACATGGAGAATTCAACACACATCTGCAGTTTAGCTCAATGTCTCTCTGTGTGCCCCAAGATTCTCTTCATTGCTGCACTGTTCCTCGGATTTGGCCTCGCTGCTTTCGAGGGAGAGCAGGTTCAGATCGTCTGGGTGCTGGCGGGGGCCGTGCTCTTGGCAGCTTGCTGGGCTAACCAGTACTTGTATCTCTTGGTCTTGGGCCTCTCAAAGTTCACCACAGACATGGGCACCCGCACCGTGTCGAGCCCATTTACCTGCACGCAAAACAACAGGAACCTTCAGAGGTCAGCTGTGCAGACAAGAGCCACACCCCCAATCCCAGGCTCTCACCCTGGTTTTTCACCAAGTCAGTACAAGGCGACAGTCTTGTGCATCACTCACCGTCACCTCGCACCAGTACTCGCCCCACCGTGTGATGGGCTCTTCTGGTAACTTTAAGGCATGCGGGGCGACCACAACACCAAGCTGCAAGAGATCACAGCCAGAAGGAGCTGTTTACACAGCTGCCACTCTAGGCACCTTCGTAGAGAGTTCTGGGATTTCCTGTATAGAGATAAGTAAAACTGGGGCGCCCATCCTGGCTAATCCCGTGGGAGGGCACAGACGGTGGCAGAGAAATGCAGCTCTAATGTCTCAGGAAGGGAGGCGGATTCACAAAGACAAACTGAGCTTGAGACCAAAGTTACTATTCATGTATTCACAAAAGAAAAACTCTCCAGTGAGTCACATTTCCTGGTTTTCCTGAGCTAAAGAGGAGAGATGATACCACCATCTTTTCCCATCGGTCTCCAGGTTCTGTGTGACCACCCTTGTCCTCAGTCATTTCCATCCCACACCCCTGCAACCAACCAACACCACTTCCCTGACTCCAGCCAGACGACTGCACCTGTCCTCACAAAGGGGTCGAGCCTGCGCCCACTCCCCAGAGACAGGGATCCAGCAGCGTCTGGGAACACTCACGTTTTTGAGGAAGTGGCGGGCCACTATTTCAGGGTTTAGCTCCCATTTGATGTTGTTCTTCATCCCCACCTCCAAGTGACAGCTTCTCAGAAACTTCACTGTCTGAGAGGAATTACAGACAGGGGACAGGTTAGAGCTGGAACCAAAGGAGAGGCAACATGTTCGCAAGAGGCCCAAGTTCCGGAAGCTCCAGAAAGGGGCACAATTTCTGCTTCACAGCCCAGACAGGCGAGGAGATGAATGGTAAGACAGAACATCCTTACTGTCTCGAGGCCGATACTGAGACAGTGCAGTGCTACTCTAGAGGAGAATGTCACCTATACCTGGCTATTCTGAACTCAGGAGAAAGAGGCCATGTCAAAGGCAGGTTTCACCCATGGGGGCCAATGGTATATCTCAGGATGGAATGACTTTCGTGGACTGTTTTAAACCCAGTATGTCTAGCCCTTCAGTCCCTCCCCACCCCATTAATGATTGCTCCCTGCTGATGGAACAAAGTATGAATTCATTAGCCAAGCATTCAAGATGTCTTGTAAATCCTGCCCCAACCCCCTTTCCAGCCATATGCTTCCTAATAGTGCATCACCAAAGTCCTTTGCTTTAGCTAGACTGGTCTGCTTTCTAGTTAAAACATGCTTTAACTACCTACTACTTTTTCTCTCTTAAGAATACCCCCCGCAACCTCCTAGCCTATCCAAATCCAACTAATCCCATTTGAAAAAAGCCCCCCAACCCCACCCGGTTACCCTAATCCATTTTGGTCCACATCACTCACGATTTCTTGCCTTGAGTTTAAGGATTACTTTCTCACGTGTCTGTTTTTTTTTTTTTCCAACTTGTCTGTAGCTCACATTTCCATGGGTCCCCTGGTCCCCTGGCTGGGCCTCACTCGATAAGCTAGGGCACTTTACCCAATAGGTATGGATCTCCCTGGAGGTCTCAACACCAGTTATGGCAGCCACAACACTTCCTCCTTCCCCTACCCCCCGGCTGCAATCAGGAGTGGTTGGTGGCTCCTGTAGGTAATAAATGAAGACTTTGTTCTATGTTTCTACTCACCGCCTCACCTGCCTTGGTCTGGATCTTCTCCAATTTTCCTTCTTGTCTCAGCTAGAAAAGAAAAGAAAAATGAGTCCATCGTAAATAATAAACTCTTACGATGCTGGGCAGAGGCTGGGCTTCTGGGCTCCTGTTCTTCTAGCCCCTGCTTCATTTTCAGATTAAATATCAAAGGGACAGAAGCTGCTGGAGGAAATCCTAAGGTTGTAATCCTCCAGGTCCCTCTGCTTCCTCTGAGCTCACCAATTTCTCCTCTTCAAACAACTTCTTGTTTTCAGGAGATGCATATACAGCCAGTCCTTGAGAAAGTAGTTTATTCCGGCCCACAGATTTCTTCACTGAGACCAGGTCACCTCGGACTCCGAGTTCTGCCAAAGAGAACAGAGACGCTGAATCAGAACTAGCTAGAAGTCCCTAAAAAGAAGGAGATCAAAGAAGTACCTCTTATTCTCTCTAACGTTCCTAGAAGAAACGTTAACAGTCACTAGAAACCCCGCATAAGAGACTTCTAATTGGTTTTTTAGGTCCTGATTTAGAAACTCAATATTCCCTGTACAAAGTGAGAAGGCATTGTCCCATCACAGGATGGCAGGATCTGGGGCACATCAACGCCCCCAACACACACACATTTAATGTTCCCTCACTCCGGTTCTAATTTTCCATGCAGGAGGCCAATGGCAAAATCATAGTACTGTTTATGGCTTCCTTTTCTACAATATGGAGCTGATCTTTTCCGCAAAGTGGAAAGGGCAGCAAACACTGAGGGGTATGGGCAGGGAAAAGGTGAAGCAAAACAGAACCAGCCGGGGAGGAAGGACCTCTGCCCGGGCCTTACCCTCTACCGACTGCGTGAGGATGAGCTCCAGGTTGTCTTTGGGCCGGTGCTTCGTGTCCTCCACCAGCTTGTAGACGCGGTGTCGCCGGTGCAGGCGTGGCCTCCGGCCCTCCCCGGCCAGCGGCACCTTCCACCAGCGCTCCACGATGACCGTGCCCTGGCGGCCGGGGGAGCGAGGGTGAGCGAGTCTCCGCGGGCAGGCCCCTTAGTCCCCGCGCCGTCGGCCCCTCCAGAAGAGCCCACCACTCCTAGGCCGGGGCCCCACCACGTCCCCACGCGTCCCCAGAAACGAGACTCGGGCGTCCAGGGTGTAGAGTCAAGGGTCCCGTAACCCAAACCCGGCCCTCACCCGGTTGTGAGAGAGGCTGAAGTCGCGCTGCGGCGCCGGGGTGCCACATTCGAGTTGCGGCCGGAGCAGCGCCCGGATTCCCCCCGGCAGCAGCCGCTCAGCGCCCGCCCGCAGCAGAGCCTGGCCCGCGGCCGCGACGGGGGCCGCCATATTCCCGGGTGCAGGGAGGCCCTGGAGGCGGTCCGCGCAGGCGCAGGAGAGGCCCCCGGGTGTCCGCGGCGCGCCTGCGGCGGCGCGGCTCCGTCCGCGCTGAGCCGAGGGGCACGCACCGCGCCGGGAGGCCGAGGTCTGAGCGTGTCCTCCACGATTTAGCGTTTTCCTCACTCCCTTCTCCCTGTTTTCTTGTTTGTTTTCGGGGGAGGGACGCCCATAGCTACTGACAGAGTGGACTGACAGGTAGACTGACACGGAACACTGTCTCCCTCTTGGCTTCACTTTATTCTTAAAACGGGGGCTTTGGTTTAGAACCGAGAACCAGCCGATCAGGTCAGACCTCAGATAAGGGTCTTGGAAGCCTTCCGAAGTGTCAGACATCAGTCCTTTAATTGCTGAATTTTAGGGGAAGTGGGGTGTGTGTTGGGGGACGGGCACAAGTGCTCAGACGGGGCTGCTGATTAACCAGTACCGAAGCTAAAGCATTTTAACCACTGTACTCTGCGTACCTGGCTGAGGGGGTAGGGTGGGGTCGGGGAGTGACGAGGGCTGACTCCTGGCACATGTCATAGTGCCCACCGGGTCACAATGGCACCAGGTTGCTTAAACCTCCGCCACCCATCTCGCAGCTTCACTTTGCCGCGGGGAGGCACTGCACTGAGAAACTGCCTTGTAACAGGTTGCGCCCCTCTTCTTACTCCCTTTCTTACATCAAGAGGGGAAAAACACGGAACTACCGCTATCCAATCTGGTCACCATACGCCTACTACCTGTACTGTTACAAGTACCGCGTCACCCTCCGGGAGAAGATGCTGCCTTGTTATAAAAGGTACTTGTTTTCACTTCTACTTGCGGTTGTTTATGTAGGCTGTATGGAAGAATGAAAGAATTTGAAAGCACTTCCCAAGTGGTAAGAGATGATAACGGCAAAGTAGGGTGGAAGGCTGGCTTGGAACTTTAGAGTGCTTCCTGCTGGTTGGCCCGGGAAAATGGAAACCACCTGGTCCACAGAAGATAAAGAAGGTAGTGCCATAGCCTAGTCCTGTGTCCCTGGAGGTTAGGACCCTCTCCCCATCTCAGACTCGGAGATAAACTAATTTGGGCCTCTTTTTTCCAACCAGCATCACTTACAAGGAGCAGGAGGACTTGACGCTCCGGCCCCGCTGCTGCCTGCAGTGCTCCTGAGTCCCCAGGAGGCCCCCAGGCGGGCAGGAGCACCCAGCAGGGTGAATGCGACCAGCTCAAAGAAGTGGACTCGGTAAATGGACTGTGAGCTGGTGCTGGGCAGCCCCGTTCCTGCTGTAATGCCCCTTGTAGAGAAGGGACATTTGCTAGTTGGAAAATAAATCACAGAAAGAGCTAGATGAAGTCTTGGATCTCGTGTATAAAAAGCTCCTTGCTTTATGGACCAGCAATCTTAAGTCAAGGTCATAGAGCTGGTGGTGAAAAGCAGGATGGGAAAAAGAGGAAGAGCAGACTGTATTAAGTTTTGTGGGACATACGACTGTTCCGATGCTAACTAGGACTAGAACCCAGGACTCCTGCACTTGCCCTTGTATCATATTGCAGTAACATGCTTTGTAACCTCTGCATTTTAGATGAGAAGTGGGAGAATTTAGGAAAAAACCCCCATGATGGAACAAAGTGGACTTGCATTATCAGTGGGAGTGTAAACAGGTGGCACAGCTTTGTTTCAAGAATAAGCTCTGGTGTAAATGTCAGTCTCTAGAGGGGACGTGTGCCCTGAGGCCGGGGCAGGGGCAGTAATACTGCCTGGCCTCGATTCCAGACGTTTGCTAGAAGTCCATGATGGGGACAGAGTTAGGTCCTAGGACTAAGGGATGCTGTTGAGTAAGGCTCCAGTTCTCCCAGGCTGCCCATCAGCCCCTCCTTGCTCCACGCACTCCCAAATCAGCCTGAGATCTAAGATGCAGACTAGATGCACACAGAAGCAGGAGACTGTCACTCTCATCTTCACCCCTTTGCAGGCTGGGAACCTGACAGTGCTGGCGACGGCCCCCCTGCTCTACCAGGACCCAGTGCAGTTAGACTTCCATTTCCGCCTCACCCCCCAGACCTCTGCACACTGGCACGGCCTCCTGTGTGACCACCGACTCTTCCTGGAGATCCCATCTCGGGCCTTGGACCAAGGCAACCGGGAGAGGTGAAAGCACTTGGATGGGAGTATGGGTAGGGAAGAGGGGAGGTCTCACTCTCCCTTCACTTCGGAGTCAGGTACTGGGTGTGCTGGCCGGTGAGGGCTGGCTTAGAAGCTGGGTTCATTCAAACCACTGAATGGGCCTGCAGACGGGCCTGGAGTTCAAGGGGTAACAGCCCGTGGGGGGTTGCTGGATTCCGTGTCAGAAACAGAGGAGCTGTCCCTTCTCCCCGGGCCCTGGCGTGGGTGTCAGTCTAGTAATACATTAATACAATGCCTCAGCTTCAGAGAAGGCTCTAGCAACGCTAGTTTAGCAACTTGCATTTCCTGACTGGGGTCAGCAAAAACTGAGCACTGAGATCTCTTCTGTCCAGCCAAGTAGGGGCCTGTCTGGATTCCGAGTTCCCCGAACATTCAGTTAACTGGGATTTTCCTCCCCGGCTCCCAGTTTGACCGCAACACTGGAGTACGTGGAGGAGAAGACCGACGTGGGCTCCGTGTTTGTGAACTTCCACAGCGACCGGAACGACAGAGGTGGGGATCCGCTGTTCTTCTTGGCTCCTGGTACTGAAATGGCCGTCAGTGACTTTGCCTTTTCAGGAGACCCTCTCCTCTCCCTCTTTAAAAAGGGCACCCTCAAGCATCTCTGAGTTTCACCCTCCCCGCCCCCTAGGAAGTTAAGGTGTCTTGTATTCTGTTCAAGTTACAACTGGACTGTCAGGAAGTCCCTGCAGGCAGGTTTCAGAAGCACTGGTGGGATTACATATCCATTCAGGGCACGTGGTCGGTAGCACAGACAGGTCAGACGGATGAAGTACCCAGTGTGGAAGGGAGGGCATCAGGCCAGGAGAGGGGTCTGTTTAACCAGGTGCCTGGAGCACACGACAGAGACTAACTCCGCCCTCGAGGAGTTCATCGTCTGTTGGCTATGACCAAGGATGGTTGTGAGTTTGCAAGCATCAGTGTTAGACACTTCATAAAACACCTTGTTTGATGTTAAATTCTGTGAGGAAGGTTCTGGGATCCCCATTTTACAAATGTGGAAACTGAAGTTCAGAAGGGGTAAGTCACAGAATGTCACAAAGTGAGGTAAATGGTAAAGCCAGGGTTAGAGTCAGGGCTGTCCCCATGGCACTGCTCTCCCACAGCCACTCCCTGGTGAGGACACCGTGACATTGAGTTTCAGAGCATTCTGT
Source organism: Lyroderma lyra (assembly GCA_004026885.1). Classification (NCBI taxonomy): domain Eukaryota; kingdom Metazoa; phylum Chordata; class Mammalia; order Chiroptera; family Megadermatidae; genus Lyroderma; species Lyroderma lyra. Next base: position 11,225 of record PVJL010010444.1, on the reverse strand, counting down.
TCTCTCCTTTCACAGGTGCCCTGCTACGGGCCTTCAGCTACATGGGCTTTGAGTTGGTCAGACCGGATCACCCTGCCCTCCCTCCCTGGGACAATGTCATCTTTATGGTGTATCCCCTTGAAAGGGACCTGGGCCACCTGCCCAGTGAGCCTACCTAAACATGCTTATTCCTACTGTGAGGGGCTGGGGGCCTTGATAAAGGGGACCTGGGGGCCCAGGACATGACCCAGGACACCTCCTTCCATCCTGGGAATAAAGGGTAGTGCAATCCTCTCGTGTTCACTTTTTTTTTTTCCTTTTTTTTTGGAGGGGGGGGAGTTGGCTGTAGTGGACAGGAGCCTTACAGAGCCAAGTTCACTGCAGGAGCACTGACCAACTGAAAAGACCAGAGGGACCGGAACCAAAAAGGGAGGGGACCCAAGGATTTCAGGCTTCTTGTACCTTCCCCAACCGTAAAGCCTCTTCCCCATTTATTCTAACCGGGTACCGAGCGCCGGCCAGGAGCGTGGACAGGCCCTCCTGGGGGATCCCTGTCCACACACTTCAGTTCAAACTGGAGATGAGTGCTGCTGCTCCTCTGTGTGTGGAGACCAGAGAAGCCACGTGGGCCCCACGGCCTTGGCTCATGGGGGTTTCAGCAGACGCAGTCAGAAACAGCAGAGAAGGGGGCCTCCCGGGAAGCACGAGTGCAGGCTGTACTGGGACCAGGAGCCCGTCACAATAGGACCCAGACAAGATGCACCGGCCATGTGCAAGGACCGCTTAGACACGGCGGCAAACTGCAGCTCCGACCCAGCACACGTACCCCCCGGAGCAGGAAGCCTGAGAGCAGCAGACTCAGTGCCTCTCCGCTAACAGTACAGGAGGAGGGAGCTGGGCGCCGGGTGGCCTCAGTCCCCCGCTGGAGGTCTGCACGGTCAGGTTAGGTCAGGTCCATGGCAGCCAGGCCTCCGCCGATTCCCCCAAGTCCATGGGAGCCACTTGGCAGAGCGGATCCTTATGGGGGCCTCTGCTGCCTCGTACCAAGACTTTTCCGAGAAAACACATGGAGACTCGTGGTTGTGAGCAAACAGAGGTGCCAGGGAGCACATGGGCAGGCAGTGTAAAGCACTCTGCTGTGCTCACTTCAAGTTTTCTAGTTTACTTGCTGGTTCTTAAAAGCTCATCTGCCATCATTCCCTCCTGCATGTCTGCACACTGGTGACATTGGCTTCGCGGACCTTCATGGTTCTCTGTGGACCCTCATGACACTGGCCGGATGGAGAGGCTGTGGGGAAGCCAACTTACACACCATCACAGCGGTCTATTCCTGGAACCCAGGTTTCTAGACTCCTAACCCAAGCCTTCTCTTCCAAACAGTTCTGGTGGGGTCTCACACAGCCTAAACCCAAGTTGGTTCTGATTCTCAGCCAATGGTTATTAGACCGGAAGTTACTTCAGGGAAAGAATGGGATGTGCACACGGAGGGGAGGGACACTTGTTTCACACACGGCTGTGTCAGCTGTTTGGCAGTTTGCACCAGATTTAGATTCTGAAGATACCTGGAGGCCTGCTTCCACCTTGTGATTCAACCAGCACTCAGTTTTAGAGAAATTTTGAGAACTTTATTCAGCAAAGAACGTCCCAAATGCTTTAAACAACTAGGGGCGTCCTCTCTGGGTGTGTGCACACACATCAGACACTACGCGAGCGTTGAGAGCACTTCCTGAGCTGTCGCTTCCGTCTGCACGTACTCTAACCTAACCGAAGCCCACTGGGACGCCCCCCGAGCACGTCTCCAATACCCACCTCCAGCACTCAGGCTGGGAGGCATGCTTCTCCTCCCACTTCATGAGGCTTTTTAATGGAAATATGCTGATTTTTGCCTTTGCCTCATGACTCAACTGCAGCCTTTGAGTTCACCACTCAAAAACTTCTCTTAACAAGTCACCCGATAGGGTGAGCCAAGGTCTGCAGAATCCTCATCTCCAGTGACCAAACCCTGGCTGTTTCCCAGCTTCAAAAGGGACACAGCCAAGCAGCAGTGTGCATCCTGACTGGCAGAGGGGAACCAGCCAGGTGCTGAGCAGCCTGGACGTAAGGCAGCAGCACTGGAACACGGGGAAGGGGTGGCAGGGGGTGGTGTGGGGCCTACGTGCATCCCCCACTACCCCACACACTTCCTAGTCGTCCAGTGGGAGGAGGGACTTGGTCCATAGCCAGCCAGGTCGTGTGTGTGACAGAGGAAGGACTGCACAGAGCTCTTATCATAGGCTCCTCTCTCCAGGCACCGGATCTGCCAAAGACACAGACACACATAAAACTTGGAAGAACTCAACCCGAGGGCAAGTTAAGCTCCAGAAAAGTGGCCGCAGAGACGCAGTATTTAGCTAGGCTATGGAGAGTAAAGCCAGGCCCCTGGGGCACCCCCATTACGCTTCCTGATGCTACAGAGAGGTGACAGCTCCACTCACACAGCAAAGCAGACGGCTGAGGCAGCTGAGGTGACTTCAGATTAAGTAATCATCTTCAAGGTTATCGTCACCGGACATAGAGGCAGCTTCTACGTAGCAGAAGCGAGGAGTTAGACACTGCCTGAACCCAGCCACCGGGATGAGAGCCAAGCCCGGGACGGGTGCCCCTGGGGGAAGGCCGCACGCACCTGACAAGCTGAGGCAGGACAAGGTGTTCGCCATCTCCCCAGGGCTCTTCCTGGTCTCAGTGAGCATGCTGCTCAGAGAGACGTCTGCTTCTGTGGCCTGAGAGGATGACAATGAGGGGAAAGGGAGAACGTGTTGGCCGGTGGGAAAGGCCTGGCCATGCACGCCACCATTCTGGTCACGGGATCTGGGTCAGGCAGTCGAGTTCGGCTGCTGAGCGGGACACAGGGTTCCTGTGATCACCCCGTGGAACAACCTGGAGTCCCTCGGACAGCGCTCCACAAACGTCACAAGGTCTGCCCTGCAGGAGCCCTCAGTGACGACGGTGGCTCACTCACCACATCGCGCAATATGTCCGAGACGGCTCTGTTCTCCTCCACGTCTTCGGGAAGCTCAACCGCGTACCCTTTGCGAACCAATTCTAACCCAATATCGAGTTTCTGAGAAGAAAAATGAGAAGGGAATGGCGTGCTCTCCTAGGAAAGGCAGACCTGAGGAAACGGCAGGAGAGCGAGGCCTGATGAATGAAGACCTGCCTTTGCTGGGACAGGATGCGGAGGTGGATCAGGTAAGGCTTCCTGGGAAGGGGAAGGCAAGCGAGGCTCTAAGTAGACTGAGGAGCCACTGAGCAACGAGTGCCACCGCCTTACCTCCCCGTTGCTGGTGTCATACAAGGAGACGCTGGGCCACGTAGAGACCCCAGTCTGCACGTAGCTAGAGATCTTGGCCACCAGGGGCTTCCAGTCAGCACAGTGAGTGAGCCTGTCGAACTCATCCAGAGCTTCCTCTTCCCATTGTCCGCCTGGCAGGATGGGAGGGAGAGCCTGAGAAGGGGGCAGTGCTGCCGGCGCGGTCGCCCTGGAGGGGAGCTGGAACTACCCCGCTCCTATTCTGGTGGCCCCTGGGTCTGCCTGCCAGGCAAGCTTCTGGCTGGGGCTTTCTAGTAACAGTGAGGAACAGACACCGGAGCCCCTGGCACTCCAACAGCCTTGGAATGGGAGAACCCCTCCCATGTGCTGTAGCAAAGTTATTCCACTTGGAGACGACGTGGACAGGTGTGTGACGAACTTACCTGCAGGGGCGATCCGGGCCAGACTACACTCTATGGCTTGAAATGGAAGACTTAGGAAGTCACTCCTGAAGCAAAAGAAACAGAAATCAGATCCCAGTGCCAGGAGGGCCTGCTTCTCTTCCTTGCTTCTGCAGAAACATGTTCTCTACCAAAGTTCCACCCCTGCAAGGAGTGCCCGCAGCTTGTCCCCCGATGGCCAGGGCCGAGGCCACAGGCCGGACTCCAGCCTGATGCCACCCTGGCCTCCACACTGACCTCAGGGCCCTGAGGTCCCTCAGTGGGCAATCTCCATTATCTCCAAAGTCCACGAAGTAGAGGTCCAGGTTCCCATTCTCCAAGGTGCCAAGGACCCGGGCCCGATACCAGGAACCATTTACAGGTAAAGGTGCAGCTACAATGTCTCCCACGTGCACAGTCAAGTCCTCGGGCTGCACATGTGGTGGGGGGCAGTCAGGAGAGGTAGGTAGGAAGGGGTGGGCTAAAAACGAACAGGGAGAACCGGTAGAAGGACAAACAAGGAGCTGCTCTACAGGGAGAGGCGAGCGGACCGCGAAGACGCCGCCACGCCCCCACTCACCAGGCTGCTCTCGTAGTGCTGGGTCATCTCACGGACGAGCTTGTCCAGCTGCAGGCTGCGGGAGCCAATGATCTGGATCCAGAAGTGGTTGGGGTGTTCCGAGGCAGAGACGTACACTTCCAGGAACTCGTCAGCATGGAAACTGAAGTCAGGGCTGGGGACTGAACACAGGGACAAGCGAGTTCAGCTGTCCTATGGTGACCACGTCAGAACCATCCCTGGCTGGAACGGGGAAGGAGGTACAAATGCCAAGTGGCTGGAGGGACAACTGGATGCATCATGCAAGGACACCCTGAAGGAAGGTACTAAGCTCTGTGCCAACCCTCCTATGCAACTGAGCAGTAAGTTTACCTTCTTAAGTCACCTGCCCGGCATTCACATCAGTCACCAATTACAATGACAGTAAGTCCCCACAGGCCAACTGCAGCGTGACCAGTGAAAAGGTCCGTGGACAGGGGTGGGCTCACTCCACGCCCCAGTCTCCCACCGACCCCTCACGTGACCCTGGGCCAGCCCCTCTTAAGGGTCCTGGTTTCACCTGCCCATCCCATACCTGTGCCTAGAAGACAGAGCTCACAACTTTTTACTCCTTCTTGGATGGCAATGATTTTTAAAAATAATGAGACAGGCAATAAAAATTGGGCTAAGTATTTTACTTGTTTAATAAGTATGTTTGAAGAATGTCACACAAATTCAATTATCTGATGTATTACTCAGACTAGTTTCCAGCTAATTAGCACATTTCTATATTGTTCTCCATCATTAGTTGGTTTGTATTCAGAAAAATACTACCTTTAGTACTCATCTAAGTAAAGTATCACCAGAAAGGCCTATCTGCAATGAAAGACTTGTAAGTACAGTCGAGAAAATAGAAACTCCCTTTATTGCTCTGCTTTTGGGTTATCTAACCCAGCGTTTCTATCTTCCACACAGCTAGCAGTCTCTCTGTACATACTTTCAAACATGGACACTTCCGGACTGATCTGGGCTCCAGACTTCTGAAAGCTGTCACTGTTAGGCTTCTCCCAGGAGTCATCTTCGGGCCCTGTGACCGCCACATCGCCACCTCCTTTGCAGGGAGGCCCTGCGGGTGGAGAGGGCCGCTCTGGGCCTGCCCCGGAACTGTTCCAGAAGGCTGGCTCCCCAGCGGCGCCGGGCCCTGCCACTTCCTCTCTCCGTACGCTGATGGGCTGCTTGCGTGGGACTCTAGTTTCTGCAGAATGAGCGATTCTCTTCCGAAGTTCCTCATCTTCTGAAACTTTCTCTAGTATCAAATGCTGTGGAAAATAAGAGAAGGGGTGATACCTAGGGGGCCAGATATTTTGGCCCAGGATGAAATTTCTTCTCATTCTTAGTATGAGTCAAGTCTGTCAGTTACTTGCCTTGGCTGCAGCCACCTCCTTCTGTGTTCCTGAGATTTTTATAAGTCTTGATAGTAGTAAAGTCCCCTCTGATTCTTTGTCACAGGTAATTTTGGCTCCAGAGGCCTTACAGATAGCACGAATCGTCTCGCCGCCTCTCCCTACATTGAACAATACACACGTCCTGTCCTTCCGTCCCGGCCCCCCTTAGCTACTAGAGAAATCACTACTTTGTATACACGAGGACAGGAGAGTCACTGCTCGCTTCCAAACGGAGCAGAATGCAACACTGAATGGAAAGCCAAGCTACTGAAATCCCGACGGTAAAGGGGGAACACTGGTCACTGCATTTAAACTCCCACACTGGCTAGGTTAACCGCTCTGTGTCTTTCCGCTTCTTGACCACTTGGCACACTTCACACCCCGCTTCTTTAGAAGAGATCCTATACGGGGTGTGAAACACCAGACCAAGGACAGGACCCTGTGCCTCGAACAGCAGCACAAGGAATGCCCCAGGGGGAAGCATGACACACACTCTCTAGAGCACCATCTCGAAAGCCTGGGATAACGTAAGCTTCCTTAGCTGTCCTTTCGGCATCTCGTATGAGGCGAGTACGTTTACCTGAACCTGTCTGTAAAGTTCAGACCACACAACTTCTTGAGATTACAGCTTTTGCTTTACCAATAGTTCCGTAAGAAAGTAAAGCTCTGGTCTCTCTCCAGGTCCCTTTCTTTTTCCCGGCAATGTGCAGGGGAGGTAGGCTAGGAGAAACCCTTGGGAAGGTGTGAAAGGAAGGCAGAGGTAGAGGAAAAAAGGGAACAGCAGAGGAAGCTGTCCGGTGGTACCTATGATTCTGCCCACAGATCTCTGGGGAACTGAGAGCTGCTCAGACACGGGACTATTCTCTGTCAGGATCTGGTGGATTGCTGCTTTGGCCTTGCACACCTGAACAGGAAAACCACTGATAAGCAGCACCCGCTCGTCGCCCACGTCCTCTGTGTCCACATCAATCCGAGCACCTGTCTGTTTCCGCAGCTGCAGAGAGAAGGGTAAGTGGCAGCACGTGCCGGAAAGCTCCCATTTGGGTCCACTAAGGCTCCTCTGAACCTCGCCCTGGAGGAAGATGGAACTGGACAAATGATCGACTAAACGAGGGCGTGCTAAAAGCAGCCCTTACTTACAGGTCCTTGTGGAAAGAGAGGGACAAATGTAACCCCAAATAGCAGTTAATTTGAAACAATTTCTCTTTGTGTATAGAACCCTGTTTCCTTCTAATTTTAATTGGATTAGAGAATCGAAGAGTTTGTTTTCTTAACATTCCACCTGAACAATGGAAGATGGTAATAAGAATCAGGCAGCTGTTGAATATTCACTGTCAATTAATGAGCACTTATTAATGCCACAATAGAAAAGAAGGGTTCAAAAGCTGTAGCGAGCCAAGACTCATCCAATCAAAAATCCCCATTGCGAAGTCAGCCATCCTCTGGGGGCAGAACTACTCATCTCTAGAAGGTAATCTGCACAGTAACTAAAAGTTCCTGCGTTCTTTCCTTTTAAAATCTATGCAGTGCGGGTGGGTTTGTGGGAGGGGGGCAAAGAGGAAGCAGAGTGCCCACTCACACGCTCACCTGTTTAATGTTGGCTCCCTGCCGGCCAATGATGAGCTTCACAGCCTCCTGGGGCACTCGCATCTCTAGCTCGATGTCATCTTCTCCAACAAACGTTGGCCGCTCTTCTGTACAGATCACAGCTCATCAGATTGGACTTAGATAATACCCCAAACGAGGGGCCCTCCCCTGAGTCGAGCTACCAGACACACTGATCCAAGAGCTACACTGAGGGTCTCAACCACGATGACAAGAAGTGGCATCTGGGGGGAAATGAGAAGACCCGGAAAGACCAAAGATGGCCGTTCTCTCTGGGACTGTTTCAGACGCTGAGGTGGGGACAGCATGTGGCTGTGCAGGGGGACATGCTGGCCGCTAGGCAAACCATTTCTCTTGGCTTGTCTGTACATAAATCATTCCTCTGGGTCCGGCCTCTGGGGCAACCACCCTACACTCAGCCTTCTCCTAACTACTGAATAGAAGGAGCATATTAAAAATAAAAAAAAAAAAGAACCCATTGCAGTGTTGATGGTGCTGAAAGGGAACAGGTCAACCGAATTATAAAATGAATTCCTCATTTCATAGAAACAATAGCTTCATATAAATAACTGCTTCACATTAAAAACAGAGAAAAGAAGAAACCAAATAGTTTCAGTCAAAGACTGCTCACAGAAAGCCAGTCACATCCCAACAAATGACATCCAGCCTGGCAAGGACAGTTTTCCTTCCAATTTCCCAAGGCCAGAGCGCAGTCTGCATACCTCCACACGCACAGTCGTGGGCTCGCATACCTCTGCTTTCCCTGTATCTGCGGTACAGGATGTAGGCCACCGTGGCACTGGCTGGGATCCCGAGGCCCAGTGCTATCTTCTGAACAGTGGACAGACTTGTCCACGAAGTCTGTTCAGTGGACATTTTCTGCTGTGCTTATATCCTGAAATAAGCCAACGAGGAAAAAAAGGTGGCGCTTTCATCTGATACCCTGACCGGCAGGGACACATGGGGACACGCTATAATATTACTAAAAAGACTACTACTGCCTACCTTCCCATTTCAAGAGCTTGAGCAGTCTCCAAATCTATTTTATGTAGAAGGTCTCAGGGTATTTTTAAAAAGTTAGCCAAGGGACACATATACATACAACTAAACAGAAACATATTTCATCCCTTTGCCCCAAGTAGAACTACACATTGATCACAGTTTTAAAAGGCCAAGGGACAAAAAATTATTCAATTATTATATATTTGGATTTCATATCAAACTATTTAAAATTCCTTATATGTGCTTTTCTGTGCCTCCAGGTCTCTCCAGAAGCTGTTGTCTCTGCAAGGAATGGCTTTCCAGACCAGTGAGGTTTTGCTGCTTCTGCTCACCTTTCTTGGAAGTAGTCTGTATTTACTGTCCATACCCTGATCTCTATTCACTCCTCTGTGGTAAAGTGGGCTGTGACCTGCTCCTTCACCAAAACAACTCCCCAAATAGCCACCTAGATGGCATGCAGAAGCCTCAGCTAACCTCACCCTGTTCCCTCTTTTCCTTGGTTTCTCCTATGTCCCTGGAGGGACCTTCTCAGTTTTAGGCTTGTCTTCCTGTGGCCTCTATCCACTGCTATTGTCACTGTGCTCTCTTTGGGTAATTTCACTCACACCTGCAGCTTCAGTTATTATCTACACGCTAATGGCTCCAACAACACTGTACCTGGACCGACTCAGAAGCTCATCAAATCCACTGAGAGACCACTGCATTTATTAAGTACTTCCGTGTGCTAGATGCTACTGTGACACCAAGGACTCAGAGATGAAAAGGTAAGTGTACTGAGTAGCTAACTATGCCATCAGGCACCTTAACATACATTATTTTATTCATTCTTTATACAACCCTGTAGAGTAGGAAATAGTAACCGCACTTTTGCAGAAGAGTACACATGCTTACAGAGGTTCCCTAACCTCTTAGCCAGAGTACTTGGCCCTACGGATACACAAGTCCAGACAGGCTTAGTAGCTGCCTTCATGGAGCTGCTAAGGCAGGGAAGGTCTTATCTGAACAGGCAGCAGTCTGCAGGTGTTAAAGGTTCAGGGAAACTGAAACAAAGATACCCCAGTAACTCTATCTGAATCCTAATGCTACCTGCCTTTACCACCACCTTTCTGGCTATAATTGGAAAAACCAAGGCCGAGGGACACAACTCATCAGTTATTTCCACATAATGCAGTGTGCAACGTGGTTTGAGGACCACTCATAATGGCACCTCTTTAACAAGATTCAAAGGGCTAATAGTATTTTTTTTTTCCATTTCAGAAACTGTCAAGATCAAGGCCAAAGGTTTTCTGATATTCCTCTGGCTCTGCAGCTAAAGTCCCTAACTCCTGACCCTTTCTACTATGTTGGGTCTCATCACAATGGGGTTCCACAGTGCTCCAAACATCCCTTCGTAACACACATTGCACTGCTTATAATTTTGATTAACAGCTGTGTCTTCAGTGAGTGAATTGAAAGCAGCAACAGTGGAGGCAGGGAAGCTAGTCCAGGTGTCAATGATGAAGATGGAGAAGTAGATGGATTAGAGAGTGTTTTAATAGGTCAAATCCATAAGACCTAGCAACTGATTTATGGAAAGGTTAGAGGCTGAGCCAAGGAGCTGGCTACCAGGTCTCTCATCTGAGCACCTGGCAGGTGGTGGCACTTGGGATAGGGAATATTGATCATTTGGTGGCGGAGAGGGATTGCATGGTAGGAAGATGAGTGTCTGTGACAAGGGTAAACTGGTTGGGTGACTTCTATTGGAACCAAAAGCTACATTTTACTAACTCTTCTAAACAAACCGCAAAGGAAATGTGTGCTAATTTGAGTTATCAACTGATGTCTCAAAGAATGAACATCTAATTGAGTAGTTTTGTTTACAATTGACATATCCTTCACACGGCTGTTAAGTTTCTCTTTAGGAAAAAAAGACATAAGAGTGGGAAATACTATGATGGAAATGGGGCTAAACGCACAGTACTGAACGCCAGCTTGTATTTGATCTTAATTACTTCAAACCGGATGTGAAAAGGAGACTGGAACTTGAGACCACAGTTCCTGAGATACGCCGGGCACAGAAACGAGGAAACGTGGATCATTTCAAGGTGAGAAATGTAGCTAGATGATGGTTTTCAGTGAAAGCTAACTTAACAGCTGCTAACAACTACCTGATTCGCACAACTAAGACTGACTTGCACATTATTTCAAAATACCCAGGTAGGAGTCAAACCCGGGTGTGAGCTCTATGAGGGCAGGGACCGCTCCTTCCAGTTATCTTCTGATAACCAGAACCTACACAAATAACTCAAGCGTGGGGACAGGCCGGTTGCATGGGAAGCTCATCCAACTTCCTCATCCTGGTTACCTTTATTTTTTAAACCGAGAACAAGCAAAAGCTGGGGAACATACAAGGGAAACGGAGGACCCATGGCGGTCCTCAACCAAGACGGGGGCCACGGAAGAGTCCGAATAGGCTTGGGGCAAACCCGCCGCACCTTAGCCCTAGGCCCAGAGCATTTTCTTCGGTTACTAGCCGCGGAGGTAAAGCTGCCCCCGCAGCGTCCCACCCACCACCCGGGGCTCAGACGCCCGCCCCCGGGCCCCACGCCCTGGCCTTGCCCCAGGAGGCCTCCCTGCCTCAGCCCCACATTTCCGCCTCCCTGCTGCCAGGGGCGCCCCCAGCCAGCCTCTCCCACGCCCCCAACCTCAGATCCCGGTCCGCAGCCTTACCGCTCCTCGATTGAGCCGTCGCGCGCTCCGCCTCGCACCTCAGCCCAGCTGCCTGCGCCTGCCGCTCGCACCGTGACTCTGAGCCCCGCCGGCCTCGCTTCAGCTGCTACTTCTCCGCCCCCGCAGCCCGCCCGCACCAATCAAGGCCCGGCTCGCAGCCCGACCTATCGCCTTCCCCTCCCACAACCAATCCCTCTGCGCGCTGCCCCTGAGCGACG
>PVJL010010443.1:25000-49447 GCA_004026885.1 Lyroderma lyra | reverse complement strand
CCCTGCGACAGATGACTGGATAAAGAAGCTGTGGTACATATACACAATGGAATATTACTCAGCTGTAAGAAAAGATGAAATATTGCCATTTGCGACAAAATGGATGGACCTGGAGATCATCATGCTAAGCGAAATAAGCCAGACAGAAAAAACAAAGAACTGCATGATTTCACTCATATGCGGAATATAAAACTGAAAGCAAAGAAAAAAGAACAAACAAATAACCCATGGACACAATCAATAGTTTAAAGTTTATCTGGGGACGAGTGGGTTAGGGAGGGGAGAAAGGGGAGGGGGTGGGAGAGGAGGAGGGGAAGCTAAATATAAGGTGATGGAAAGAGAAGTCCCATTAGGTGGTGAAATTATTATACATCAAGTTGACAATGCACTGTAGAATTGTATGCCTGAAACCTATGTAATCCTTGCTAACAGATGTCACCCCAATAAGTCTAACAATAAAAAATGAATTTAAAAATAAATAAATAAATAAATAAAATAAAAAAAGAAAAAGTTCAAGGGGGCAAAGCAGGCTCTGAAGCCATGGTCCAGCTCCTTAACGTGTTAAGGAACAAAGTGACCATAGGCCCCTGCTGGTGTCCCAAATGGAGCAGGTGACAGTTGCAATTATTCTCAGAATACCAGTCCCCAAATTTGCTTTCTAAGAGACATTATCTGGGGAAAACCGCATGGCAAGACCTACAGTAACTCCAGACAATTGCAGGGACAGGATGTAATGGAAAGAGGAATTAAAGGATTCTCGTTTTTGCTCATCTAGACTTCGAAATGGGAGTTCAAACTGGGCACAGAGGGGGTTCCAGCATTAGAAAAATAGGGCAGAGCCACAGATGAATTAGGATTCTCAGCAGGTGGGAAAGGGACACACGTAGAAAATAAGTTTTCCTTGCATCCCAGGGCAGCCACACAGCCTGCTCTATTTCCAGTCACTTGAGGTAGAAGTCCTTAATAGTGACCCACATTCACCTAGGCAAACACAAATCCTCCAATTTAAACATGAACTTCTTACCATCACCAGATTTTGAGAAAAAAAAAAAGAACAAGATGGCGTAGAAGCTCCAAATTTAAAGCACAAAACACCTAACAACTGACTACACAGAAGGAAAAATCAAAAAGTTAACACAAGTATGTTGTTCTCAGAGTAACTGGAGAGGAAAACACATACATGAGAACATAACAGGCTGAAATGTAAGTAAACAATTCTAGATCTTGGAAACCAAATCTACAATTAGCAACACCTTCAGTTTTAAGGCAGTAGAAGGAATAAAATTTACTTTCTAAAACCCAAATGGAAAAGAAGAAGAAACAGAAATGAAAAGACCACCTTTGTTTAAAGAGCAGACACCTCTAACCCTGAGTCACAAATGTATATGAAAATTGGAATGGGTGGGGCAACCCTTCAAGAGAGGGCTTTTACTCTGAATATATATATTTTTAGCATCTTAGGCAGGAACATAAAAGCTTCTTCTTCAAATTTAAATAAGCAGAGGAGTAAGGAGTTAGACAAAACCAACTACCCATCATCTAGGATAACAGGAGCACAGGTACCAAATTGTCTTAAGGAATCTTCCTACATCCGGTTGGATCTCTACATGTCAATCAGTGTATATCATATTTCAGGTAGAGGTTAGGCTGCTGTAACAAAGAGATCTCAAAATTGAATGGTTTGATCAATACGGAAGTTTGTTTCTCTCTCATGTAATAGCTTAGGGCCATCAGGTAGGTAGGCAGCTCTCCTCTACCAGGTTATGTAGTGATCCAGGATCCTTCTATCTTGTCCCACTGTCCTCAGAATCTCTAAGATCAGGGCAAATATGCACCATTGCTCAGAAATTGTTTTCTATATATGAAGTCTAAATACACATTTGTTTTTCTCTTATGATTTATTCCCCACCTCCCTCTACATAAACAAAACTTATTTCAGGATTTAAATTTTGTTTTTCTGTTCACCTGTGTTATTGATGATCAATAGGCTGGTAAGAGAGTCTTGGGGAAGTTGTCCAGGAGAGAGGAAATACTGTTCAGGTTTAAACTCCCAATCATTCCTCTGAATTAATACAGCATCAAATATTGTTTCCACAATCAAAGGCAAGAATGCAATTCCAAATACCAATAGTCTACCAATAAAGAAAAATCACCATGTGAATTTATAGCAATTTTACTTATTCAGTTAGACATTTCACAAAGATTTGAGTACCAACTCTACTTGAAACCAGCCAGAATGGTAAGTGCTCAAATGTTGCAAGCCATACCTAAGCATGCCACACAGTACTAAGAGGTAGTGTAATGTAAACACCAGGCTATCAAACTATGAAAACTACACAGACTTGTGTATAAGGCTAACCAAGTACTAACAAACATACAGATATTCCCACTGACAATAAAATCAAATGAGGCATTTATCCATCCTCCAGCAGTAATGTTGGGTATTACATTCTAGTTTTAAATTCTCTTCTGGTTTCCATCTTTCTTGAAACTCACGATCTAACAAAACCACAGTAACTCTGATACTCACAGAGTCAAAAGTGCTTTCTTTCCACGTTTTAGCTTTAAGAAACGAAGCCATGCGATTGCATAGATCTGTATTCTCCAGAGTTCCCAGGCACTCATGGCTGTCTGCAGCTCAGGGAGAGAAGAGCAAGCTGGCTCCGTACTATGAAGGCTCTCTGTGTCTCTTCTCATCTCATCTACACACACACGCATACAAACATGCACACACACACACACACACACACACACACACACACACATGGTTAATGCCATCCTTGAGTCATCACAGTTTTCTCTTTTTGCTAATATTAAAAATTGTTTTAGGATGTTTGTGGTTACAAAACAAGTTCTATAAGCATTGTGTTTATCATATGCACGTTCAATAAACTCAGTGATTAAATAGTGTGAATTCATACCAAAAGAATCCAGTCTCTGGAAAGGCATAGAAAGTCCCATATATAACAATATTCTGAGGGATTTCAAAAAATCTCCTCCATAGGAACAGCCAATCATTGATGCCCAGGTCTCTGCTCTTAAGCCATTAGAGATTTAGAAGTTGAGGTAAAAGACTACCAGCTTTGCAACCACCAAATCTGTACCTGACTTCCAAACATCCATATGACTTAGAAATGACAAATAATTTGGGGCAAATCACTTAACTGCTCCTAGGTCTGATTTTCTCATATGTAAAATAGTGCCAATGACACTTGTTGGAATGGTTATTGTAGGAAGGCCATGCAGTATATCCACGCATCCATCAAAGTGTCTGGCATAAACACTACATGAATGACAGCTTTTTCTATCATCACCCATTACAATACACAGGAGATGATCCTAAGAATTTCTGCCATTTAGACTTTAATGGAATTTTGTATACAAATAAACTAAGAGCAACTTTTATAAGAAATATCTGCTCAGACTTCATGACTGTGACAGAGAATCTCTCACATCCTTAAAGTATCCAAGAAGCAGTGAGCATCTGGGAACAGGAGAAAGCTGCTGGAATAGGAAGAAAATCATTTCCAAAGAGATATTTGGTACAATCCAAGAATGTACCTATGTTCAGTCCTAGTAATGATGTTAGGAAACAATGACAGCCCTTCCCAAAGAGCAGAGTCAAATTTGGTATTACTCATATTCTTTAGTGTGAATCATGTGTAAGATATTATAAATACTAAATTGATACATGGTTATTTGGAAATTGATTTTATATAAATTATACAAATGGATTTTACCTTGTTCAATAGTTGATTTTCCTTCCACTTCCATGAAGACTTCATTCAGAGTTGACATGGAAATGTCATAACTGATCAAACCCTGGCCAGAACCATTATCAAGATCCCTGAAAAGGTCTATGACAACAGAAAGGAACAGATACATTTGAAATACCACATTGATAACTTAACCTAGTAAATTAACATGTTTAATAGATAATGCAGAATATTGTTCAGAAAATTTATGGCTTTGCAATCCTACAGTAAACAAAAGCAAAATTTCACTGGAATGCTCTCCCTCTCTGAAATGAGTATGTCAGACCTCTCCCTCTGTACTCAAACAATCTGCACTCTAGTGTCTATTCTCAGCTCATGGACTTTCTGCAAACTGCTTGAGGAACTATGAGCAATCAGAAAGACCATCATCTTTTCACCTCCACAACACAAATCACTGTGTATTTCTACCCATAATCTGTGTCTTCCTTCTGTATAAGTGGAAGATTTGTAGCTGTTCCCACTGAAAGCTACCTCTTTCTTGACTTGTGTTCTGGACCTCTCTGGGCATCTTGAGGAGTTTCCAAAGTAGTATCTCTCTCTCTGTCTGTCTGTCTGTCTCTCTCTCTCTTTTTCTCTCTTCCTACCCTCCTCTATCTCTCCTTTCCCTCCTCCTCCCTTCCCCGCCCCCACCCCGAATCAGCAATTTCTCTTACATATACTGGGTCATCCAAAGAGTAGGCAAAATGCTGTAAGGTCACCCATTAAACAAAGACAAGCAACAGAAAAAAAAAGAAAAAAAGAAAAAGAAACAAAAAATCCCCTCCTCTACACACACACACACACACACACACACACACACACATCCATCCATGGCTCAAAAACTCGTCTACTTCGCTGCCTTTAATTTTTCACTCTATTCAAGTTAACCCCACAAATCCAAATACTATTCCTATCTCTCCACAGAAGCAGCTTTTTCCAGACTAGTAATGGTTTCACATTTTTCAATTCAATGAACAAGGCTTTTTTGTTTGTTTTTATTCTTCTAATCTCTCTCTCTCTCTTTTTTCTCTCTCAACTCATTCAAAGCTGTTGACTACTCCCTCCTACTAAAAAACATTTTCTTCCTTGAGTTAAAGGAACACATTCTGTTATTTCTTCACCTTCATCAGGGGGCTCCTGATTTCCATCACCTCTGATTCCTCCCCTATTTGCTCCCAAGGGCCCAATCCTAGATCAACCTTCATAATCTCTAATCCCATCCCTTTGCATTAAATCCATCTATATGGGAATAATTTCCAAATTCAATGGTCACTTTGACTTTAAAATGTAGCTAACATACAACATTATTAGTTTCAGGTGTACACCATAGTTATTCAACATGTATATACTTAACAAAGTGCTTATCACGATAAGTCCAACAATCATCAGACACTGTATCATGTTATCACAATATTATTGACTATATTTCCTATTCTGTACTTTACATCCCCCTGACTTATTTGTTTTGTATCTGGATATTTGAACCTATTATTCCCTTTCACTTTTTTCCCCCATTTTTAAATTTTTCAATTACAGGTGACATTCAATATTATTTTAAATCACTTTCAGGTGTACAGCATAATGGTTAGAGGCAGATATTTATATAATTTAAGAAGTGATCCCCTGACTCGTCTAGTACGCACCTGGCACTATACATAGTTACTACCATATTAATGATATATTCCCTATCCTTTATAGCCCATGATGATTTTGTAACTACCAATTGAATCTAAAAAACAAAATAAATAAACAAATAAAACAGAAACAAACTCATAGATACAGAGAATATTTTGATGGTTGCCAGAAGGGTTGGGGGTTGGAGTAGGTGAAAAGAGGGAAAAGATTGAGAGGTACAAATTGCTTGGAATGCTTTTGACCAATTTCTTCTTGTGGCATTCTGACGCTTTATATAAACCCCATCCTGTCACCTCTCTAACCTATACAGCCTTCTTTATTATTTTATTACACAATTGTAACAAAATTCAGTTTATTGCATGTGTCTACTTCTCCCCACCCAATGGAATATAGGTCCTATGAGGGCAGGAACTCATAAGTCTTATTTAATTCTCTATCCCTAGAACCTTGAACAATGCCTTTTATATAACGGGTTCCCAATAAACATTTATTGCATTTGTCCTCCATGGTGGACACTTGGATGGGGATGCAAGTTTCTTTGAGAAGCCTCTCACATGCCAGTTTCTACACTGGGTGGAGTGATGGGCCAGCAACATTGCTAAGAGGCACTGAGGTTGTGGCAGCATTCTGTTTCCCCATGGCTGGCACATGGTACATTGGGATCTAGGAGTCCCCTTATGTCCTACAAAGACATAAATATGTCATTAGACTTGCAGAGGCCTAGGTATGTGTATGGAGGCTGCTGTGCCCAGCACATCAACACTAGGGATTCTGGCTAGATGACATATTCTTGTGATGATATCAGCATACAACTCACTATTCCCCTTCCCCTACCAAAAAACAAGGTGGGCTAATTGCACCTCATTGGACATTAGTCCAAGAACAGAATAACATAAGATAGCCTATCTTCCATTGTTACTGCAAGGACATGTTTGGGGGAGGGTCTAGATCTAAATTTCTGAGTATCTGCCTAACTGTCATATGAATCAACCAAAAGAGTCTGTTTAAATCAGGCTTGTGGGGAACTGAAACTTTAATAAACTAAATGTTTAAATAAAAAGGAAGCTGTTTAAATCAGAAAAGACTGAGATACATTTCATCATAGCACCTACCTCATAGAACAGATGTGAGGACTAAATGAGCTGATACATAAGAAACTATTAAAACAGTGCCTGACTCAGAGTAAGCACTATACAAAGAGTTAGTGATTATTAGGATTACTTATCAAATGAAGCCTATACCACTACCCAGCATATAGGGACCCAAAGTGAACTCTTTTTTAGAATAAATAAGCTACATTTTTCTCAATGAAATGTGTGTGTGTGTGTGTGTGTGTGTGTGTGTGTGTATACTCAATTAAAGTATAAAAGGGAACCTGTAACAGATACCTTAATGCCCCATCCTCATCTCTTCTTCACTCACCTATACACAGCAAATCTGCTTATTAGGAACACCTACCTGAAGGTATTTTTTTTTTCTGGGCTATTAGGTTTGCTAAGCTCATGCTGAACACAAGCCAGATGGGTCAGAAAATTAATGCTTCTGGAAGCATCTCTTAACCAGTGATGGATAAGGAGTGGCAAATAAATACCACAGCTTTCTCACCCCTCTGGTGACATAACTCTGAGCCCTTTACTTACTCATTCATGTATTTCTCCCAGTGGTATTACACCTCGATTGCTTACTGTGATAAGCTGCCCGATAATGCGAACTTCCCTAGCTTCCTTTCCTTCTCTCTCTCATGTCCCCATTCCCTACTAGTGCTCCTAGGCATTTATTACCAAATAAATGGCACTAAAATCCATATCTCAAGTTCTGCTTCTTGGGGAATGCAACCTAAAACAAAATCCAAGTCCATTAAACAGTGAAAGCTGTAATAATAATGTGAATGCTTGTTCCCAAATTTCATTCCCTGGAAATCATATTTAAGTTACCTGGAAATTTATGCGTCCTTTCCACAGGCAAAGTATACACAAGCTTTTCTTTGCTTTCTGTTTTTAACTTGGCATCAGGGATGTGATGATTAATGAAGGACATTATTTTTTCTGGATCACATGTTTCATTTCTGTACAAACTAATGTTTAAAAGAAAAGACAATTCATTTGTGTTTTCTCCAGGGCTGTCACAAAAGGAGAGCTTTTATTGAATATCCAGCTTTTGAGTACTACTTTACTCAGCTTTAGGGAACAAACAAAGTGAGCAAATAGTACTACTACTACTACTAATAATAATGCTATCAGTTTGAAAAACCTTCTGATCTATACAGAGAAGGTGTATAAACTCAGAACAACTACAAATACACAAGTACATAATGGAATTCAAATTATAAATCAAGTAGGAAGATAAACAAAAGGCAGTAAGATTATTAGGCAGAGGAGACTTTTTAAGGAAATAATTACTATCCCAAACCATGTAGATACCAGAAATTAGTGGCTAAAAAGGAAATTCGGCCGACATGCATGTTTTATTCAGCCAGAGTGTTTGTTTTTAATTCTTTTTGACTGAACACACTTTCTCTGCCACCAGACTTGCTCCCATTTTTGATACTTGCTCCTGAAATCATTTGATTTTGTGCCTATGAAAAAGAATGAAAATACACTGCAGGACTGTATGGATCAGCTGAGGATAATGGAGGGTGGGAAGATGGTACAGGTTTACGCTGAGCAGAGCAGTTGCCTGGAAAGTGGTCCATGAATTAGCCTTGTTGTGATCTGTAAGCCTGGCTTAAAGTTTTGAAATTTTGCTTATCACACTGAGGCAGGAATATAGGAAAAGTATTCAAGAAACACTAATAGCTTGGCAGAGATAAGCAAAAGGCCAATTCTCTCTTATAATTGTCTACCTTTTTGATATACCAGTACTGGAAAAATACATATATATTGAACATATATATATACATATACACACACACATACACAATATATGTATGTGTGTGTATGTATCCAATTTATCCCCAAAATCTTTACCTTAAGTGATATCCGAGACCCCATTTTTTCTTCAGAAAGACAGAAGAGCCTGCACACTTGAGCCTCCCACTGGACATGATCACTTTTCTATCTGAGTAAAACAAGCAACACAGAAACAATTACAGAGGTCCCTTCTTCCCTCTCTGGAAAATGTAGCTGAGGAGCCAAAGCTCAGATTGCCAAAGGAGAAGTGTTCTACGGAGCATCGCTGTATCTAACGTCCATTTAAAATTTTGAAATATGCATTAAAATGATGCTTTGAAAATGATCTTATAAATTCCAGTTCATTTTAGTGCCCTTCAATACTTAAAAACAGTAACAACAACAAAAACAGAAATTACATGGGTACATCTTTTTACTGTGGATGCTAAAGAATGAGTGCATATTTTTGAACCAAATATATATTAAAGAAGATTTGGATGTTTAAATTAATCAAAAGATGACCTGAAAAAAAATTCACAATTTTTTAGTAGTGGAAAAAAATCTAGCAAATAAAGGGACAGGGACACAACTATATGGTGATGTTAAGAGAACTGACTGTGGGTGATGAACACATAATGCAACGCATGGAGGATGTAATGTAGAATTGTACACCTGGAATCTATGTAATTTTTACTAATCAATGTCACCCCAATAAATTTAAAAAAATCTAGCAAATAAACAGCTGGTGAGGAATTCTGCAATGGGGCGAGACTCCTGTCATCCCCCACATGGCTATGTAATGTAGGCACACCCAGGCATTGAGAGAAGGGCTCTTGCCCTGGGAAGAAATCGTTCCCAAATCCTTCATTATACTACTAAGACCAAATCACTAATTACCAGCCAGGATGTCAGCTTCATCCATGAAATTGGTACTGAAGACGATCACACGGTCTGCTTTCCGCTCCTTCAGGAGGTTCCATACCTGGTGCCTTGAAAAGGGATCTAATCCAGCAGTTGGTTCATCCAACAGCAAAACCTACAGAGGATGATGATACAGTAGACTCTCAGTTAAATGGCACCCTTGGGGATTAGTAGATGCCAGATAAATGTACCCAGCACTCTCAAGCAACCGGCCAAAAAAATTTGCTTGAGTTCCGGTTAACTGAGCGTTTACTGCATATAAAATATATCTGTCTCTCTCTCTCTCTCCTGCTATTTCCAGATGATAGCATGGATAACAGTAAAGACCAAGAAAATAATAATAGCGATCCACCATTTATGTCCAATATACTTATGTTCATAGGTAAACATAGCACATTCTCCTTGGATACATTGCAAAAAGCTCTGCCACTTATAGTGGTTAAATAAAAGAGCTTCGTTTTTACTGAAATTTGATCTGTGTTCCTCCACATGCATCACTGGCACTTACTTGAGGGTCTCCTAAAATGGCAATCCCAAAGGTCAGCTTTCTTTTCTGTCCTTCGCTTAAATGTGTAGCAAGGTTATCCTGAATGTTTTGTATGTCCAACTCCAATAAAATTCTTTGTACCTATACAAGAAAATACACAAAGCTTAAAAGCCAAGGTGATTCATATTATGCAATTTTATTAATAACTGCTCCAGTGGTAGATATTCTTAATAGGACCTCAATTTTACTCATAACAGGACAGGTAAAAATCACTGAGGGAAATTCGGTGGTCATGATTTAACTTGGCAAATGGCTGGCAGCTGAATTAGCCCAAATACGCCCATCTATACCTCTTGTTCCACTTCTTGGGGCAGAATCCCTCTGAGTTTAGCAAACAGCCTGAGGTTTTCCTTCACTGTGAGTAGGTCAAATTGCACATTGAATTGAGGACAAACACCAATTATCTCTCTGATTTCCTCTAAGTCTTTCATTTCACAGAGATTTTTATTGTAGATGGTAATTGATCCTAAGAATAGAAGTGAAGAATAATTTAACACTGGCAAGGTAATATATTCTATTAATGCTTGGAGAATTTATTCAGGAAAATATTGGCATACATACACAAACATCTAAAAGGATGACTTCATAATTTATTGACAAATTACTAATTATTCTTAACATAAATGCTCAGTGTAGTGTATATTTCCCCTGGAATATAACATAGCAATGAAATAAAGATAATGATTTTCATAAAAACTTGGTAAATATAAAATATATTCAAATTCATATATTTAGATAAGCATTATTTTGTCTTAAGCAGTCAAATTTAAACTTAAAAGGAGAAAGGCTACATATGGCCTCATTCTATTATCAGACATCTTGCCTTTGAGAAATTTCTTTTTACTCACCTTCTGTTGGAACAGACAACCCATTAAGGATGTTTAGTAATGAAGATTTGCCAGCTCCACTAAGACCCAAAATTGCTGTGATTTGACCTTCATATATGTCAAAGACCAAGCCTGTTTTTACAAAAAAATATTAACATTATAAATAAGAGGGCATTAGACAGGGCTTTTTCTAAAGACAAAAATAAGAACATTTATTTCAGTTATGTGTTCTAAAACATGTCAATATTTTTTAAAATATAATATTCAATATTTTTGATTGCTAAAATAACATGCTTACTGCAGATTTGAGAAATACAGTCACTTAAGAAGATAAAATTGAATGTAATTTCAAATAATAACATTGCAGTACACTTGCATTTAGTGTATATGAATGTGCATAAGGGGGAAATTGAAATAATAAATTTTAAAATACCTCAATATATCCTTTGTTAAAATTAAAAAATGTACCACATATCTACATGACATTTGATAAGGAAAACCTGGAGTGAGAATAACCTTGCTGATACAAGTACGTTAAATTCTCAAAGACCTAATCTCAAAGGAACAAGTAAGGCTGCGTTTGCTAGAAAACAACATAATATAAACACGAGCAGAGAATGCTCAACCTTAGGGCGGATCTATGGCTCTTCCTTTTTAATTTTTAAGGCTTCTGTCTCTCATAAAAATAATTTACATTCTTCCTAAAAATCACTATTAATAAAAGCAAACTGTTCTCTATAAAATGTAGCCACTAACTTCCATGCTTGCTTAAATATTTGTTACAGAACACTCTATTGATTAGAATATTCAGTATCATATATGTTGGTTCATTCAAAAGTATAAACTATATTTATTATAGGATATTGACTTATAAAATTTAATTCATGATCAATGGTCTTACTCATCTTGTTTTAGTTATTACTCTTACCAGTACATGTAAACTATGTGAATTTCCTGACTAGTATAAAATATTTATCAGTTTTAAGTCTAGATGTTCTTTCTTCACACTGCAAATAAAATATCAAATTCCTTAGAGCAAATTCATCTTAGAAAACAAAGTTGAATTTTTCATTGTATGACCCCATTTTTGTAGATTAACAAATATACAAAACATCCAGAAGAATTTCACATTAGGTTTTTAATCATGGTTCATTTTTAGGTGGTAAAGTTAGATTGTACTTTTTTATTTTCCTGTTTTTGCTTATCTATATTTTTTAATTTTTCCACATTGAATTTTCCTCATTTTTTGAAGTAAAAAAGTCAATAAAACAATATGTTTTTCTTTACCTTTTAATGCTTCTACTTCTCTGGACTTTTCTTTATATTCTTTTTTAACATTTCTGATTCTAAAATGACAAAAAGGGTGCTTACTTAGCCAACACAGAAATAAAAATGGCACAGATCATGAACAACCCTAGAGAGAGGCAATCAATCAATTTATGTGAATTATGGGATGGCATAAACAGTCTACTTAGAAAGACAAAGACTTATTTTTGATTCATCATTGCCCCTGGGATAGAAAATAAAAGTTTCTTTAGAATCTTACAATGAAATTACAGGGCTTTGCTTAGAAAAGTGGAAGACTCTGGAATTTTCTTCCTCTAGTCTTAGAACATTTGGTGTTCTTTCCCCCTCCTTGAAATTAGCTCATTTATCTACTTTCTGTAAGCATCCTCTCCCAAGTCTTCCAAGTCTTACTCATTAATCAGACCCTCTGTCACCCACCTGCATTTTCCTCTCCGATAGCTTCTATTTGGCCGCTAACTCTGCTCTAGATATGATCAAATTTTTCTCTCTCACCTAATCTGAAAAATATATCTTAAAAGTGTAAACAGTATCTCCACTTCCTCACTTTTCATTTACTTCTCAATCAATTGCACTCCGGCTTCTGAACCCACTAGTCTAGTGAATCTCTTTGTACTGAAATCATTAGTGACCTCCGAATTACCAAATGCAACAAATGCTTTCCATCCTTACTTATTGGGGAATGGGTCACTATTGGTGACTTTCTCCTTGTCATACTTTCAAAGTGACATCCCACTTTGTTGGTTTTCTTCTTATTTTTCTAAATGTGCCTTCTCTGTTTCCTTAAAAGTTTCTCTTCTTTCATCAGACACATATCTTGGTGTTCCACGGGGTTCTCTATATGTATTATGGGTCATATCACTCTAGTCTAGACTCTGTTGATGGGTTCTCTCGTTGATTCTCATGATGTCAACACCAACCTAATATTGACCCCATCCTTGTCCCTCAGCTTTAGGTTCATGTATCTAAAAGTTTTTCTGAATTTCTTCATCCAAATATCACACACACACACACACACACACACACACACACAATCTCTCTAAATCAGTGGTTGTCAAACTTGAATGCACAGTGAAATCTCAAAGGGAACTGCTGCAGGACAAGACAGAAACTAGGCCCACAGAGATTTGAGATGTCTTGGCTACATAGGACCATGTACAATGCATCTTCAAGTTCAAAGGGAAATAGTTTTGTCATCCTCTCCTCTGAGCATGAATAAGATAAAGGTAAGGACATATATTCAACCTGAATGCTAGCTAGCGATGGGTGGGGTTACACCAAAGAGTCTGGAAATTTAAAAGAAACAATCTGAAAAGGTGCCGAATCTGATAGGGTATTTCATTTCTGCCTTTGTGTAGTGGGACACCTGATGAAGTGGGGCTGTAATGTTTTCTTTTAATAAACTTCTATTTAGAAGTGGCCAGTTGTTTTTTATTTTTTAATTTTTAAAAATTTTCAATTACAATTGATGCTCAATATTATATTAGTTTCAGGTGTATAGCATACTGGTTTGACATTTATATAACTTATGAAATAAGTCTAGTATACCCCCTGACACCATATATAGTTATTACAATATTATTGGCTGTGTTCCCTGTGCCATATTTTACCTCCCCTTAACTATTTTTTAACTGCTAATTTGTACTTCTTAATCCCTCCACCTTTTCCACCCAGCCCTCCAACCCTTCTCCTGCCTGACAAGCATCAGTTGGTTTTTCAGAGATGAAGAGCCATGTACATTTGGGGCAGACATCCTGCCTGTGTTCTGGGAATACTGCATGAATGGTCTGAAGTTATAGAAATGGACAGATGGGCATACAAATGCCCCCAAAATCACTTCTCGGCCTTTTGGCTAAGATCAAGTGCAAATGCCCCAAAGGAAGAAGGAGAATTGGTGATGGGGGGTTAGGGGTAAGAAGGAGCCAGTTGTGAATAAAAAAATAGATATTTTACAGAACCAAGGTCTTGGTTCTGGTTAGAACTCCGCAAGCTTTTGCCCATACTTTCAGATATATATAGTTGAAGGGCTGCTAGGAAAAAAGGAAGCATCCATTAACACATAAAGCAGAGACTCCCTGGGAAAAAAGGAATTAACATCTTCGCACCTTCTATATCCATACAAAATCAAATTCACATGTTGGGGTTGACTGGGGTAGATTTGACATTTATCTAGTGATGGGGAAGAGCAACCATGTTTCTAAGAAAAGGCTGTTGTGAAGAAAGAAGAGATGAGGTTTGTGCGTTGAGAACTGCATCTAATGTCAAATGGTAAAAGGGCAATTCTAGGCAGCCTTGCAGTCCCAGAACCTGTTTCCACAGTAACTGAGTGTGCAGACCTGTCACTCATCACTCAAGAGCTATAATGTTGGGCACCTAAACCTCCTTTGCTCCTTTGGTATGGATCTGGGGTGATGTGCCCCACAATGGAGCCAAAAGCTTTCATGAGTAAGCCTTGGATCAGATAACCTTCCTGGTGTGTCAGTGGCCCCAGACCTCCACTTAGTGAAGAATCCAGATCAAGAAACAAGGATGTCTAGAGTCAACACTGCATAGACTGGTTAGGGTTGGGGTTGGGGGGAAGGGCCAGGGCTGTGTGGGTGAGGACATTTCCCTTTTCTGTCCTTCACAGCAGTAGAAGAGCAAAGGACATTTTTCAAGCTATGTAACTAAACTTAAGTAAGACTCCCTTAGAAGACTGGATCTGGAAATTATTGTAGCTTGAACAGTAATGTAATCTTAATTCTTCTGTTCTCAAATGGGAAAGAGGAACTGATGATATTGGAATTGAGTTTTGGGAAATTCATTCTCACTTGTCCTTCTCTTTTGGACAGATGTTTTCCATGTAACTGGGTTGTGGCCCCCTGACCCCTGCAATACCAAGAAAGCTTAACAGAAAATGGGGTTAGAATTAGAAGGAGGAAGCTGAGGTACATGGGTTTACCCTCTGTGCATTTTAGACACAAGTATTTCACTTCCTAGCTATGGTTCCTTTTTATTCATCTCGTGTTGCCTTCTGATGTCTCTACAATAGCCAGAGGTTAAAAGAATAGACTCTGGAGCCAGATTGGACACCAATGCCAGCTTCCCAGTTATGAGTATGTGACATTGGGCATTTGTTACCTGGGCAAAATCAAAGTGAGAATTAAATGTGTGCTTGGCACATGGTAAGCACTATGTGACTATGTATTAAATAAATAAAAGGTTAATATTTAACACCCTCTAATTTTTTAACTTTAGTGCATGTTAGAAAAATCTACAGGGCTCTTTAAAAATCCACAGAAATGTGCATTCAAGCTTATACCTCCTGAGTTAGAAACACTAAAGGTGGGACCTGGGAGCACCGACATTTTTAAGAACTCCTCATATGAATCTGTAACAAATAACACTACAAAGTAGATATTACTCTTGTTTCAGAGAGGATACTGAGGTCCAGAGCAACTTACTTGTTTTTCCAAGATTACACATCACATGTGAGGGAACTGTGGTATTAAGATTTAAGAATTTGATTCCTAATTTCTTATGTCTCCTATCATACCATATAAGCCAGAAGAAACCATGGAGAAAGAGATTCAAAGAAAAGAGTGTAAAAGATAGGGGAGAAGAGACAGAAACAAGGAGGGAACGAGATAGAGGGTGGTGTGCTAACAGTGCACGGAGCTCAGCAAAGCACATTTTCCTTTCAAGTAGCAGTTAGGAGACCCAGGTGGTGATGGATGTGGGAGAGTTCACAGTGATGTTCACAGATGAAACTCCTTCTTCCATATTTTGCCTCAGGCTCACTCTGTTGCTGTTGGCTAATACATTAGCATAAGTGTGTTTACCTGATAGCCTCTTTTCCTTGGAATTCTGGAGCTATTGGTTCAAAATAATCATCAGAGGAATGCTCAGGATCTGTTTCTTTCTCGACGATCTTATTATTGGTCCTTTGGTGTTGGAAACAAGAAGATGAGTTCAGGAAAAATAATGGAGAATAACGGCGCTCATTTCCATCTAATTAATCAAGAGGCAATAAAATGTTGGATTAGTGACATTAAAGCAATGAGCAAAGAATTCTTATTTAGAGTAGTGTAGAATGTCTTGGACTTTTATATATCACAGAGAAATTCTTTTCTAACTTCTTATTACTGAGAAGAAAACTTGATAACGTAGTAAAAAGTGAAAATCCAAAGGCTCACATTACAAATGTTAAACAATATAATAGAACTTTCAACTGGTATAAATCAAAGGTTTAAATAAAATGCAGTCTAAAAGTATTTAGAAGAATGAATGAAACCAATATTTGGTGGGAAAGCCTTAATATGGCATAAAATTAATTGTAAATATATTTGTAAACTTAATAAATCATTTAACCACAGCAATACAATTGAAAATTTATATGGTACATGAATTAAAAGTAAATGGAGAAATCATATTTGTTCAGGATGAATACCTGGTCATTTTCTAGATTAAAAAAATGAAGTACTGGATTTTGCCGTGTGTAACGTGCACTTTTTTGCCCAAATTTGTGAGGGAAAAATAAGGATGCACATTATATATAGGTAGTACTAGTTCTGTATCTATATAAATGTTTTTAATTCTTTCATTTATGCTTATGAGTTAAAAGTGTAACTGTAGAAATCAATAACTATATCCATATGCAAAATAATACCCTGGAATACAATCATCAGTTTTTTGGGTTTTTCGTTGTTAAATTTACTGGGTGACATTGGTTAGTAAAAATTACATAGGTTCCAGGTATACAATTCTGTAATATATTGTCTATGTGTTACATTATGTGCTCACCACCCAGAGTCAGTTCTCTTTCCATTACCATATATTTGACTCCCCTCTCTCCCCCTACCCTTAACCCTCAGGTAACCACTAAATTTGATATGTTCATGAGTTTTTGTTTCTTTGTTGCTTTCAGTTTTATATTCTATATATGAGTTATGTTTAAAAATGCTAAAATTCCTTTATAATACAAAAAACACATACCTAAATATAAACAAATAAAATTTTTGAATTAAAATGAAAGATTTTTTTCCCAAAAGTTTGGACCAAAAACATGGGTGCAAAACAGGAGTGCATTATACACAGCAAAATACAGTAGTATTTGTTATTAAGGGGTTTTAGATATAAATGAGAAGTGATAGAAAGAACTATATAGAGTTATATAAGACAACCTTAAATACAGTCAAAGTGAAAGAAACAGAAAAAAAGCACAATAAATAAAAAGACTGTACAATAAAAAGAGCGTTCTAATTCTAGTGTATGTGAAGGAATTCTTGGCTTATATAAAATTTTTAGTTGTTTGCAAGATAAAGGAAATCAAATGGGGTAATACACTTCATAAATATGAACAATACATGAAAAATGTTTAGAATAATGCTGAAAATGTTCTAATTTTCATTTTGTAATTTCCTTAAAGAATGGTTATCCCCCTTTAAGATATGATCCTCCCAGAAACAGGAAGGAGTGAGGAAAACACTGATTATTTCGCACCCGAGGTCCTTTTGAGCTGTTTTTAGTGTACAATCTGCCCCACATTCTTGTTAAGAAGAATAAATATTTACTAGGAAGTACTTCTACTGTATGATGGCTCTACACTAGCCAAAACCATCTTGAGAACTAATTTATTTCAGCTTGCTCTGATATAAATCCTAAATATCATTCTTTGAAAATACCTTCAGGAATCCTTTAAAAAAAGTAACATTATTTAATACTATTGAATTACAATATGTATTAAAATATTCACTATTGTATATTTATACTGTGTATTATTATATTAAATTCAGAAGAATGCTTGTTTTTACATAAAAATTTTTTCAGATCATTAAAACTATGAAGAGGAAATAAAGAACTTATTCAGCCTGTGATGGGAAATATTTGTTATCCTTCATATTTTAAACTGTACTTATATAATCTTAAGAAAAAAATCTTTACTGTGACCAGCATCTGTAGAGATCAAAGAAAAATCCACTATTACTTACAGGGTAAGATTTTGTCAAAGTATAACGTCAATATCAAGTAGAAAAAAGCATCAAAAGCCAGTATGAAAAAGGTTGCTATCATTACATATGATTCTCCTGAAGAGTCAGGAAAAGTTACTCCACTCATATTATAATCCAGGTGAATAATCTAAGATTCAAACAAAAATAACAATAATTTAAATTAAATAAATAAAAATTCAGTATAGTAGCAAAAATTATCATTTTATTAAGTAACTTTTCCAAGAAGCTCTTATAATTAAGTTATTAGTGAAACTACTTCTATTTTATAGCAATTAAAGGAGTATCAGAAGAAAATACTGTTTGAAAAAATGAAATGTTCTAAGAATATAAATTTAAATTATAATTCATTTGCTTGCTTTCATGAAGTCACTGCAGTATTGCAAAATATCTATCCTATGCAACAAAGAAATACAAATTTCAGAAAGAATATGAAGAAATCTTTGAAGCATCTTATTAGAACACTGATGGGAGAACTTACCTTTTTCTAGTTATTATTGCAAATAAAGATTTGTATTTACAATTTTGCCATGTAATAATAGCTACTATGTCCCAGACACTGTTCTAAGTGCTTTTTATAGTATCCCATTTAATCTTCATATAACCCTATGAGACAGGCCTTACTATTTTTATTTGCATTTTACATATGATGAAACCAAGGCACTGAGAAGCTGAGTAGCTTAACCAGATAGAGTAAAAACCCATGTAGAGAGGCATGATAAAGCTGAGATCATAACACAGGAAGTCCAGCCCCCAAGCCCAGTTTCTTACCCTAGACACTATACAACTCTTCAATTCGTGTTAAAATGTTAACATTTCATGACAAAGTTGAGTTTATTCTAAAAATGCAAGACTTGGTCAACATTTGAAGATCAATGAATGCAACGCAACATAAAACAAATTGAAGGAGAAAATAATGTAGTCAACCTAACAGATGCAGAAAAAGCATTTGATAAAATTCAGTTACTACTTATCATTAAAAAATATCTTCACAAACTAAGATAAGAGACCTAACTTAATCTGGTGAATTAGATGCATGAAGACCAACACCAAAAAAATCATGCTTAATTGTGAAATATTGAAAGCTTTTTCTTTGCCTGCATTCCTATTCAATATTGTACTAGAGGTCCTGATCTGTGCAGTAGACAAAAATAAATAAATAAATAAATAAATAAATAAATAAATGGCAGAAAGATTGCAAATAAACGAACAAACAAAAAAGAAACATCATTATTTGTAGACAACATGATTATATAAAAGGAAATCCTGTAGAATTGTATGCCTGAAACCTATGTAATCCTTGCTAACGGATGTCACCCCAATAAGTCTAACAATAAAAATGAATTAAAAAAAAAAAAGGAAATCCCAAGATAAAATCCTGAAATATATTAGATTTAATAAAAGAATATAGCAAGAATACTGGATACAATGCCAATGCACAGAATCAGCTGCATCTCTTTACACTAACAACACACATTTAGAAATAAGAATTTAAACATAGGTGCTATTTATAATGGCTTCAAAAGTATCGAAAATTTTGGAATAAATCAAAAACGTATAAGATTCTATATTAAAACAAACAATTACTAAGGGAAAATTCACATGAAGATATATTATGTGCATGATTAAAAAAAGGTGTCAATTTTCTCCAAATTGACTGAAAAAATCAACTGCATCCAAATCTCAACAGCTTTGCATACACATATACTGCGTTTGTATAACTTGATTAGTTAAGTTTAAATTTACATCATTGCAAAGAACCTAGAATACAAGAGACTCTCTTGAAAAAGAAAATGAAGTTGTTGAAGTGTTACTACCAGATATGAAGACAAATTATAAAGCAAAACAATCAAGACAATATGACAACTGTGCAAAGACAGACATATGAGCCAATCAATACATGATTGGTTAAGTTATTACAAAGGAAACACTGCAATTCATTGGAGAAGTGTGGTCTTTTCAATAAATGAAGCTGGAGCAACTAAATATTTACATAGAAAATTAATGTTGCCTCTACATAGAGGTACATAAAAGTTATTTTGAAAAAGATTTTATATCAAAATATAAAAGCAAAATCAGTCATGCTTCCAGAATATAAAGGTAGAAGAATATTTTTGTAATCTTGGATTAGCAATGATTTTTTTTTCCTTTTGAAAATTTAAGTCTATAAGTATGATTGGTATACAACCTTATATTGGTTACATTAGTTTCAGGTGTACAACACAGTAACTCAACACTTTTATGCCTTACAATGTGATCACTCCATTAATTCTAGTAATCAACTAGTCACCATGAAAACTTACCAAATATTGACTGTATTCCCCTCCCTCTTTTCCCCCATTCCCCCACCCTCTCCCTTTGATTCAGTTTCTATGAGTCTATTTTTGTTTGGTTTTGCTTGTTTTGCTTTTAGATTCCACGTATAAGTGAAACTACGTGGTATTTGTCTTTCTCTACCTGACTTATTTTACTTAGCAGACAATTTCTTAAACTGACACAAAAGTATTGTATATAAAAGAAAAACCTGACAAACTGAACTTTATCAAAAATAAGAATTTCTGTTCATCAAAAGCACAACTAAGAGAGTAAAAATGTCAACAACAAACAACAGGAAAGTGTCTTATGTTCAGCATGTATAAGGAATTCCTACAGAGCAGTAACAAAAAGATAGAAAACTCAGTAGAAAAATGGGGGAAAAGAGCTGGATTGGTAATTTGTTAAAAAGAAAACCCAAAAACTCATCAATAATAAAGGAAATGCAAATTAATGCCATGATAATGTATCATTACATACCTACCAGGATGCCTAAAATTTGAAAGACAGACCAAATCAAGTGTTGGTGAAGATTTGGAACAATTGGAACTCTGAAACATTGTTGGTGCAAAAGTGAACGGATGAAACCATTTTAGAAAAACATTTGGCAGTAGCCATTAAGATTAAAATATACATATTCTAGGTCCTATTATTCAACTCCTAGACATATACCAAACAGAAATTTACTAGGAAATATGTACAAGAATTTTTTTGTATTAAGAATAGTAAAAAACTGGAAAACATTCTTGGCTATCAATAAGAAATCAATAGTACATTCACGTAATAGAATACTGCTTTATATTATCACTATGCAGAAACTATGGATGACATCTAAAAACAATGTTGAGTGAAAAAGGCCAGATTTTCAAAAACACACTTTGTATAATATCACTTATGTAAAGTTAAAAATAGGCAAAACTAAAAAATTATATTTATGAACACATACTTAGGTGACCATAAAAAGCAAGGAAGTAATTATAAAACTCACTTCAGGAGGAAGGAATGTTGAGAGGGGCCTCTAGGATTGTGACAACATTCTATTTCTTGATCTAGCCCATGAGTCCTGTGATTTACTTCATAATTATTTGCTAAACTTTGTATTTATGTCTTGAAAGTTCTTCATATTTGAGGTTTCAAAAAAAGGTTTACACAGCAATTTTTAATAAACTAGCAGAATGCTTTAATTATGAGAAGTGAAATATTTATATACAGAAATATAACTATTAATCGAAGAAAATACTTCAAAATGAAAATATATCTGTGATGTGAAAATGTGGAAGGTTTTCTTGGGAGAGGACCATATTTTGTATAATCTAATAATAACATGTTCAAATTTAGCTTTAGAATAGAATTGTTTAGAACCAGTGCTCTTAATTTGAGAGAGTGTTGATTATGAAGGTTTGTGAAGTATCAAATTCTTTTGAAAGTTCAATAATAAACTAATTAACTCTCCTCTCACCTGAGCCATTCCAGCAGTGAAGGCAAAAGGGCTACAGATACTCAAAATCCACACCACAGATGAAGGGAGTTGTCTGTAAAACACCATGAGTCCCAAACCCCCCCAGAAGAGAGTGAGGAGGAACACAGCCAAATTGGTGAGGACTGTTCTCTTGAACAACACACTCATCAGGAATGTCAGAGCTATCTGAAAGAGAGCGAAGAAAGCTGGCTGTTAGGTAGAGCTCACAGAGAATCACTGGTAGCACAAGGAAACAAGGATCTTTATAACAGAACATCTTTATCAATAATGAAAATATTAAGGTATAATTATGCTCAGTCCTTCTCTGAACTGCTTTATAAATGGGATCCTTATTTGCCTTGCTCACATGCTAGGCTTCTGTTGTTGAGGAATGAGCTGGGAAAAGCTGGCAGAAGAGCTGAGGAAAGGATGGAGATGCAGACTTGGAAAGAGTGAAAAAAACTAAATGTATTAAAGAAGGTCTACATGTCCTCCATAAAAACACCTGGAAGGTGGAAGAAGTTAGAGGCTCTTGATCAGAGAAGGGAGAGAGGGGATTGACATGGGAAATCAGGGCAAGGTGGGATATCAGAGGGCTAAGAGTAGTGTAAAGCTACCATGTGATAGAGGCCTTTTTGCAGGGCTGGGGGTGAGGGGGGAAGATGGGCCTTCTTCTCAAGTGTGTCCTTATTAATCATCTATAAAAGTCTTAGATAATTCAGAGTAAAAATACTGTTTTTCTTTTTGATGCATCATTTCATTAGTTCAGACCTTTATGCAAAAGAGAGGTCAAATTTTACTGAGTTTACGTCATTTTCTCACACTCATAGAGACTTTCTCGAAACACTCACATGTGCACATACAAAACAGACATGAAAGAAGCAACTGTTAAGAGCCTGCTGAGACATTATTTTTTGCTACATATAACTTGACCTAAAGCAAGGAGAGTAGTCATAAATGCATGAACTTACCAAGGATATGCCATATAAGAAAAAAAGTATAAATATGACCATGAAGCCTGTCATGACTATAATTTGGGTAGTTGTTATGATAATTGTAATGATTATGGAAATAACGAAGATGAAGCCAGCATAGATTAAACCCCAGGAGAGCCTAAATAAAGACAAAAATTTATTGCAATTATTTCAACTTTATTATGAAATATTTAAAACATATAAAAATATCTAAAGAATAATGCAATGATTGCCCCTTTACCTTCCACCTAGATTAATAACTAAAATATTACTAATATTACAATAGCATGGCTATGCTGGAACACTGGCTAGATGTCAGTTCTGTGGTCACAAATCGTATAAATAGTATAAGCATTGTATAAACAGTATCATCTTGTATGTATTCTTCTGTAATTTGCCTTTATCCATCAACATACACCATCATATACACTGCTGTATAATATTTCATTGTATGACTATATCCCAATGTTCTGCCCATACATATTTAGGTTGTTTCCCCCCCCCCTTTTTTTTTTTTTACCTAATGCAATGTTTCTAAGAATAATCTTCCATTTGCCTTTTGTGGGAAAATGCACAAACATGTTTCTGAAGTAAAATTGTTACATTAAAGGGGGTAAGCATTTTGAATCTTCAGTTTTGCTATATACAAGTATTACCAAGTGTTCTAATTGTAGAATTTGGAAGGCAACTTAATAGCTGCCAAACAAGCAAGTAACAATGGAAGCATTGCAGGCAGATGAAAATTAGACCATTTTCGAGGATCTCAGTACCTCCACTGTCCCTAGCAGTAGAAAACTGAAAGTTTGTAACTCCAAACAAGCCCATTCCATTCTTGCTATTTCCAGTCATGATTTTTTCATTTAAACTGATATAAACTATGTTACACTTTAAGAGTTCACATTGTTTTGCTTTAAATGTGCTAGCATTCACATTTATGATGTTATTAAGAAACAGTATTCAACCTTAGATCTAACAAGCCTAAAGGGTGTTTTGGACCAAGCTTCTCATTTTACAGATGATTAAACCACAGTTCCTATTATTAGTTAATGGGCCTATCCAAGGTCAACAAAGTAAAACAGGTTAACAAAGCTAAGATGAAGCAGCAGGCGTTCATGCAGTCCAAAGCTCTTTCCTCTACACAAAATTGCCTAATTAAAATAAGAATTCAATCAACAGCTGAAAAATAGTAAAAGTATTAAAACTGGGAACTTGAATCAATATGTCTCAGTAGAACATGTTTACTGCTTATTTGACTTATTTTTAAACTTCATGTCATTATAACGATTCAGCCTGTGTTGGAAACATCAGCATTTTGAGAGAGCATACCATGTCCTGCAGAATCTACTTCCTGAGAACAGAAGGGAACTGCAATAGGTAGGAATTGAAAAACCACAGGGTAAAGGGAATTACAAATACAGGAAATTAAAACATGACCAAGAAAAAGGAACTCATTGCAGAGAGTTGGGGTGAGGTTGGGAGAGATAGTACCAAACCCAAATAACCTTCATGATAAAAACAAAGCAATTCAGACATCACACTTAAAGAATAAATTTTGATCACATTTCACATTTATTACATAAGTTAAAAAAAAGTATTTGCAATAGACATCCTGTATTTAAAAATGTTTCAGAATCTTTTACCTTCTTAGTTTTAATGAGAATGAGTATGTATTAATATACATAGGGTCTGACAATTAAGTTTGTGAACTTGCCACCGTGCACTTAACATTAGCAGCACTGTACAGACAACTCAGCAAGGTGTCATAACCTTGGTGTCTCATAACTGTGTTCATATTGACGTGAGGTGGTGTCTTGCTGACACTTGCTGACACTTGCT
>PVJL010010443.1:0-22500 GCA_004026885.1 Lyroderma lyra | reverse complement strand
TTGCAGTCCCAGCTCCGGCATTTGACAATGGGCAACGCCTTTATTCTCTTTGATCGTAATGGTAGTTCCATCACAATTAGCTTAACACACTCGTGGCACAGAAAAAGTGGCTCTGCAAATTATAATCACTATTGTGCATGGCAAAATTTAACAAAGAACAAAAGTAGCCAACGTATCAAGTTTAAATTGCAATGTTCTGAAACAGGAAGATTTTTTCACTGCTGCTTCATTTCGCCTACTTGTCTGTATCGGTCACTCACCAGAATGCCAAATCTTGTAGACCCATCATTTTCATCAGCTCCTTACACTTTTTTCTCTCTTTGGTAACATTGAGTGATGCAAAATATATAAATGAGGAGAAGTAAAGCAAGCAGAAGAAAATAAACAGCTCATTTTGAAGAACGTCTTTAGAAATAAAAGGTAATGTCTTCATGTTTGTAGCAGTAACAGACATCAACTGTTCCACCACAGAGTGATTTGTCATGATCTAAAAACAGTGTTTAAACAAACAAAATCATTATTCAAAGTGGAGAAGTTGGTGAAATCAATAAGCTATGGGGATTATACCAATGTCAATTTCCTTTTAATATTGTCCTATGGTAATATAAGATATTACCATTAGGAGAAACTAGGTGAAGGGCACATAGACCTCCCTGAACATTGTTTCTGCAACTTCCTGTCATTCTATAACTACTGGAAAATTTAAAGTTTAAAAAAAAGTGGGGGTGGGGGGAATGCGTTCCTTTGCCTAAATTGGTTTCAGCATTGGTATATTGGCTTCATTATATAAACATATGAACCTGAGTATACTATCACCTTTCCTCAAAATCTTGATGCTTCTGGAATTAATTTACATTATTTATTAGAACTTTTCTTACTTGTATAATAGCAGCATTAATTGCAGTTTGTAAAGTCACAAATCCTGCATTCCAGTATTTGGCCACTGAACATGCAGACATATCTCTGGTGTCCCAGCAATGAGCTGTAAGCACACAAAAAAGCAGAATCAACATTGTGGGATGAAGCCAATTGGAGGGTAAGAAACAGGAATCCAAGAGAAAACAATCTAGAGGAGGCTCCTCCAGTCAGAGCCTTTAACCAAATGCAAATGAAAGTTTTTAATAAGGCAACTTTATTCATGGAGACCATAGCATGCCTAGGGAGGCTTAGAAAATAAAAAGAAGATGAACTCCTCACTGTGCCTGAAAACACCAAATTGCACTTCAGTGCTAGAATTTTTTTTTGTGCTCAAATGCTGTCCCTCCAGATGAATTCACTCCTTTCCTCCATCCTACTCTCTTATCAAAAGTAAACTCATCATAGAAGTTTTTCCTGGCCATGATAAATAAAATATCTAAAATAGCCCTTTCTCTATCTTCTTCCCCTGCTTTATTTTATTTGGTTGTTTTATCACCATCTGGCAGAGTGCATTGCTTTCCCCCATTCTCTGTCCCTGATTGTAATGAATCATGCAAGCAGGCTCTGTGTTTTGTTCACTCCAATCCTGAGGGCCAAGGACAGTGCAGGACACACAACAGACCCTCAGTGAATGAGTGCAAAAGAACCAACTCTGTTAGTCACATCAATTCTGCTTCCTAAGGGGTCCTCCAATCTGTTCACCTCTCTCCTCAGCTGCCTCCACTCTGGTTTGGTCTAAGCCATCACCAGCTCACTGGTACGTTTTCTTGCATTCTCCCTGACTCCTCTGCAATCCATTCTCAGGGCAACTGCCAGAGTGGTACCTTCGGTTTGGAAATCTAATCACACTCTGCTGCCCCAAATAAAGTACCTTAATGGCTCTCCACTGCCCTAGGATTGAAGGATGTCGCAGGATCTAGCCCTTAAGTGGAGCCTCATTCTCTCATCACATTTCTTTTTGTGTTCTCTATCCCATTAGACTGCTCTTCTTCCATCCATACACACTAGCAGATGGTTCTTTTCGCCTCGGGGCCCTCATACTCACCCTTCTCCTGTCTGAAACACAATGCCTCTAGCACCTCACATGTGCTAATCCTTCTGATATCAATTTAAACAGCACATCCCCACACAGGACTTCTCTTATCCCAGGCATATTAGGAACTCCTGACCAAAGTCCCTCGGAGGACCCCCCCTAGCACTTATCATTAACTGCTCAATAGATGTCTTTCCTGCTAAGTTGGATCTCACCAGAGACTGGGACCTATCGGTCTTAATCACCCTATTTATCCTTCGCAGCATATACACCTGCAAACTCACTATAACCTCAACGACTCTTTGCTCTGTTCTGCATCTTCCTTGTGTGGGATAACATGATTGACCTTGCAGAAAAAATTCAGCAATAAAATGTGCTTTTGCATTTTCTCATAATGTCATTGGGAGTATCTCTGCTGACAATCCCAACCTGTTCCTTATGTTAAAAACAGGAAAAATGTCCAAAGGGTATTTTACATGGAAAGTCACCTGAGAAATCTCCTTCCTTCAAAAATGGAATAATGTGTCCCTCGAAAAATTTTAACTTGTAAGAAAAATTGTCATCAAAGACAATTCCCACTGAATTTATGAAATGGTCTAGAAGTAGTTTATCCATAGATTGTTGATTTGGTGCCCCAATGATTTTTCTTCCTGTGAATAACAAAGTAAAAATAGACAAAGAAGACTGTTAAAGAGTTTCACTGAAACAGAATGTGATATCCAACTGTGTCATCACATATTTTTCATTAGAATTAAAATAAAATCTTTTCCATTTAAATAAACTAATCCTAAAAGGCAAGGGGGACCTTTTATTTTAACGTTTCAGAGTCTAGAATCAGGAGACATGCATGTGAATTGAGTCTTAATAAGGACAAGTCTTAGGGCAAGTTTCAGGTACGTAAAAAGATGCTGGGATAAGTATGCACTGGAAATTGGTATGCATGAGAAATTAGAGTTACTAAAGCAAAGAAAGGCACCTCATGATTTTTGTCTTATTCAGAAACCAAGAGCACAATGACTCTATATCTAATAACCACCTCTTAGATATTGAGGATTAAAAAGCAGATAGCCAGACTGCATCTAAATCACCCATTAGTGGAAAACCAACTACAAATGCCTCTATTTTTCATATTACATGGCTGGATACTTTCTGAACAGCCCTCATACACATTTTGGTTATCTCGGTTACATAGTGACCTCATTTAGAATGAAGGCCTTGAAAGATGTTTCAAATTACATCAAACTCAGATTATCTCTAGATTATCATCCTTCCTTACTTTCCGTAGTTTAGAAATTACTGTTTAACAACCATGACCTAATTCTTTCATTTAGATGTTTTGTGTGTGTGTGTACGTGTGTGTGTGTATGTTATAAATTTTAATCACTATAGTCCCATTATAGTCCCCCAGCCACCAATGACATATTTCTCCTAGACACGATTTTGCAAATCTAAAATTATAAATCCGTTGTTTTAGTTAAATTCCAACAGAAATGTAGACCTCCCTAAATTGGACCCCCATCACACTGAAACAGTTTTAAAAGGCTAATGGTTGTTAGAGAAAGAAAAAATTAACCAAATTTCTATGTTACTTTGATATATAAGTAATTACATAATGGATCATTGTAATGTCAAATTAAACATGTACACATCTTATCAAAAACTGTAAGACACAATCAGTAATTCTTTTTTGTCATTAGTACACTTACCTTTCAAAAAGGGAGCAAATGCCGTTTTATTCATTATCTGCTCCGTTACATTAGAGATCGGTGTATACACAACAACTATAGAAGAGCTATTAAACTTATCTACTCTTCCCAGATCCTGAGGTGGCATTTCAGGAAATTGGCTGTTTACTCTGAAATATGAAACTAAGCCCATATACAGTCCTAGAAGGATTGGAAACCCCCATTCCTATGACACAGAGGGGGAAAAAAGAACACATTTAGATTTTATTCCCTTAAAAGCTCTCAGTCAACACCAAAGCATTCAAGACAGATTCAGATTTTGCCATGTGCATGGCTTCTTTCTACTCTCCACTCTTCACACAAAGGGAACCCAATGGAAGACACGAGCTGGAGTAGCTGCCACATACATCATGCTCCAATATTAGAACTATGCTTTTTCATTAAATCATGAACTGCTGTAGGGGCCATCACAGACACTAACAGGATGACTAACAGGTTGACAATCTCTGTATCCATGGGCATTTGACCAACTCTAATGCCTCTGAGACACAGATGACCCCAGATAGAGTTCACAGTGGCAAAGAGCAATATTGTTGTCAGTTGTCATATCTTTACATTGGAAATCAAAGAAAATGAAAAGGAACTGCATGGTAAAGACTGCCTGGGTTTCACCAATAGCAGTCATTTCTTCCTCCTTTGGCACAATGCTAGAATGTACTTCCAGCCTCTGGCAATCAAGTGGGACCAAGTAATTGAGTTCGACTCAATGGAATGTGGGCAGAAGTGATACACACCACTTTCAGGCCTTGCTCATGCACAATCTTCTATATTCTAAATCCTTCTCCTTCCCGCTATTCTGACTGGATACAAAGAATCCAGTGAAGGTCACTAAGGCCTAGGGAGATGTCAGGATCCCTAGATAAAGATGTCTGGGTCCTAAATAACTGTGTGGAGAAGATTCCTTCACCTACCCAACCCACTTCACTTTTACCACCAACCTTATTTAGACTGTGAAAAGATTAGAAAATAAACCTTGGTTGTGTTAAGCCACTGAGATTTGGGGCTATTATCTGTAGGTAGCCCACATACCTAATTCAAACTGACAACCAGTGGTGTTACCTGGTCATAATTCTTGGAAATAATCTCTATGTAGATAATCCATGGCCTTGACAATAAATCCCTAAAATTAAAATTCCTTGATTTATGCTAGGCATTACTTTTATTGTTTTGTGACTCTGAATGTATTACAGGTAATTTATAGCAACTTTCATAGTTGTTATAATGCACCATATAATTAAATTTTCACTTAATCACACTTATGGAAAAATGAGTACTTTTAGTCTTTACAATTCCACGTTATTTTTCAGAACTTCTATGAGTCTCTCAATTCAACAATACAACTAGAGATAACCTCAAGATCAATAAATTCAGTCTGTTACTTAAGAGAATTATCAGGCAATGAAATACAAGAATAATGCTAATTGCAGAAAGAAGCAAACTTTCAAACATACCAATAAGCTTTCTCTTTTCATCCTCCATTTCTTAAGAAAATTTTTGCACAAAAGTGCTCGAGTTTGTTGATACACATTTTTCTGTTTCCTGTGCATTTAGCCTGTCATTAAATGAACAAGGAGAAAGTAAAAATGGTGGTGCATAAACTAGAAAAGAAAAGGTGTAACAAGAGAAACCTTAATCATACTCCGGGGGGGAAATATTTCCTACCTTTAAGAATGGCAAACAAAAAAAGAATTTAAAGTATTATTTTAATAACTCGTGACTGTAAACTTTTACATCAAATGTACTCACTGAAAGCTATTTGGTGGGAAATGGTAAGGTGGAATGACTATCATTACATTCTACAATAACAGAGCATAACCACGGAAAAGTTATCATTAGATTTCAGAACCTGTAAGATACTTCACATTTTTTACCTTTTATAATAGAAATTCTATATGAATAGAGTAATTAAATTATCTCATTTTATTAATAATTTCTTCTCCTTTGCATTTAAAATAGAAATCCCAGAATTTAATTAATATTAACATTATTAACATAATTAATTAAATAAACATAAAAATTGTGATTGCTTGAACTCATCTGTATAATTAATTATGTCCATTAGATATAACCCCAATGAAATATTTTCTTGTGGTATTTACCTTCCAGATTGACTTGAACAACTTTATCAAAACAGTTAGGCCATGGGATGATAATGCAGATTCAAACTATTAACACTTGAAACTTGATTTTGATACACAGGAAGGAGAAAACAATTTATCTCAATTTTCTGAATTCAGATTTTCTGAATAACTGAGGAAATAAACTACAAAGTAAGTTTTGAAAGAGCAAGAAAGGAAGGAAGGAAGGGAGAGAGGGAGGAAGGGAGGAAGGAAAAAAGTCACATGGGAAAGTAATTTTGCCCAAATGTTTGCAAATAAACCAACAGACACAATTTTTTTTCAGTTTCTAAAATCTCAAAATTAAATTCTTTTAGATTTGTATAAGAAAATTTCAGACAATTCTCTCTCAACTAGTAGAGAAGCAAATTTTATCATTTTCCTGTAGTCTACTGCTGTATCTACACAGTAGATTTGGTTAGGAACAAATAGAAAAATATTGTCACTAGGTCTTCAGTATAAGACACGTAAGTATTTAGAAACATCTGAAAAACAGATTGATTTTTAGCAGTGTCCACCCACATACTTGGCATAATACAACAAAACAGAGCTATACTTACTGTCAGGAAAATCAGAAAAAGTACTCTAGAAACAGTTTCAAAGCACGGTTCTCTTTTTGTCTAGGACAATGATGAAAACTTTTTATTGCCACTTCTTCATTTATTCCTTAAATAGGTGACCACTCCCAGCAGTTCTTACCCAGGCTGCTTTCTGGAAAGGAATGTAGACCACACTGCATATGATGAACTTGTTTTGTTTTCTGTCTTGTCTTCCGTAAGCCAATTATTCTGCAGGGAAATAACTGTCCTGTGGTTGGTTGGGAATAAAACAAACCCTGTGTTTGTACACTTGGCCTTTCAACTCCAGGGATAAAGGACACATTGGAAAACAAGGAAAATGGAGCTAGCCTTTGAGACCTGATGAGATCAAGATAGGGGAAGGAATAAGTAAGTAAAAGCAGTAGCTAGGCAAACAAAGTAGTTCAATTTGCATGCATATTTTGTTCACTACTAATGCATAAACACAACTGCCAATGATCTAACTGAGACTAACTGAGCAGAATGTGCTGGAGCTGAAGTTTTTTTTGCCTCATAAAGCTAAGCAATCCATAGTCTGCCTTGGAGAAACACCTAAGTTGGACAAATAAGAATAATAATCAAATTTCTTTCTCCTGTCCTGTTCATAGTGGATGAAGGATTTCATAAGGAAACTGAACAAAATAGAAGTAAGTGGATTGCTGGGACTAAAAAACAAATTAAAAATTTCAGATCAATTTTTATATATGAAAACTAGGAAAAAATATCTGAAATTTAATCAATTGCTATTGCATAGTTTATCTCTGTAAAGAGTTGCAAATTTTTCTTGACCTGCCAAAGTAAATGACAAAACAGAAAACCAAAGTCCATGAATTGGGAAATCTCAAATATTTGACATGGCTCCTAATACACAGATGTTAATAATCATAAAGCTGGGAGAGGTTCTAAAGAAGAAAGGAAT
Source organism: Lyroderma lyra (assembly GCA_004026885.1). Lineage (NCBI taxonomy): Eukaryota > Metazoa > Chordata > Mammalia > Chiroptera > Megadermatidae > Lyroderma > Lyroderma lyra. The sequence continues at coordinate 15,190 of PVJL010010443.1, read as the reverse complement.
AATTATTTTTTTTAATTTAAAGCCATGATATTACATATATACATTTCTCTTATTGGTAATTAGATTTATTTTTTAAAATAGTCAACAGTGAAATATTACATATCTTTTACATTTAAACATGGCAAAAACAAAGGTAATAAAAATGTTCTAAAGGTCTTATGGCAGGGGGAGGGTGGAAGGTCATAAACACAGTTAAAATTAGCATCAGTAATATGTCAATCATTCAAACAAAAATCCCAAGTTTCTTTTAAATCGCCTGAAATACATTCCAGGTTTTTATTAATTTTCTTGTTGTTTTAGACCCTATATACACTATTTTAGGAATCATTTTCCCACTGTGTCTTTCTTAAAATTCACAACTATGATATCAATAATTATTTAGACTAAATATTTAACTAGATTCACTTTTTATCATCTTTTTTGTGTATTCTTTGTCTTCCTCTGCCTTGACTTCTTTACTCTGATTTATTTTTACTGGGGAGGGGGCCATTTTCCTTATTGAAGCTTGAAGATTTCCCCATAACCATGACCTAATTTGATAAGAAAGTGCCCAACCTTCAGAGAGAAGCATATTGAAATGGTGGGTAAAATATACCTAAAATAGAAGTTCAGATGTAGAACCAAACTTTAAAAGGGAAGGAAAAAAAAGATAAAGAAAGTAAGAATCAGTGGAAGAAACAGAGAGAAAGGAAAGCACACCTGCAGGTGTTAAACCTGTCGACAAGTGTTAGAGAGGGAAAGTTAAAGCCAAAACTGTGAGTTGAATGTCAGAAATCCAGCATCCAAAAAAGGTGTTCCCATACCCCTATGACCTGGGCTCGGTGACTGATAGGTTATAAAACTGGACTTCTCTCTGCATGACTCCAGAAGCTTCTCAAGACTGCTCAGTGTTAGAAATAGAGACTAGAAAAACTTTCCCCTACTACTCCAAAGAAAAGTAAGGATATGTAGTATTTGTTGAATCTCTGGGTTTAAAAATACATATCCTCCATCGAAAATGACAAACCCAAACCTATGTAGCAATGTCATAGGACACAGGGGCAGCATCTGAATTTACTCTCCCTGCAAAGCTATATGTTTAAGAACTATCTCATATCAATGAATGTGTGCACTCTGGAGCCAAACCTGGGTGCGAATTCTGACTCTGCCATAGCTGTGTGATCTTGCACAACTATTGAACATTATCCCCTCCATTTTTTTCATCCATAAAAATTGAGATAATAATAGTTTATATATGTATGGTTATTGGGAGAATTAAATTCATTAATGCAAGTAAAGTTCATAGAAAAATGCCTGGAAAATTGTAAAAACTCAAAAATGTTCTTGTGGCTGATACTCCTCCTCTTATAACTTTAATACTATTATTGTCCCAGAGCCTCCACAGAGAAGACACAAAGAAGTCTACAGGGCACAAAGCAACAGGTATATGAGGGATGTTTAGAAAAATTCAGCCATAAATAACTATTTTTCATATTACACAGCTGGATACTTTTCAGACAGCCTATATATAACCTTGCCAAAGTTGTGACACATTACTGAGTTGTTTGTACAGTGCTGCCAAGGTAAGCGCATGGTGGCAAGTTCAAGAACTTAATTGTCAGGTTTTAGGGATGAAGATGGCTCTGATGGGCATTCTAGAAAAAGAGTTTCAAAATTGTTTTGAAGGGTGGACTAGGCTCTGGCATTGGTGCATGGCTTCCCAAGGGGAGTGCTTCGAAGGTGACCACAGTGATATTCACCAATGAGATATGTAGCACTTTTTCTAGGATGAATTCATGAAATTAATTGTCTGACCTCATATACATATTCCTCCTAGCAGCTAAGTTCATAATCAAAAGTTCACCATGAAAGAGAATCAGCAGACCGAAATAATGGGACTAGTAGCTAACTCAAGAATTAAATAAAAGTTATGACAGATACTCTTAATACATATAACTAAAGTATTAAAGTAGTAATATAAGTTAGTAAAAACAGAAGACAATGAAAAGGAAGACTAACAGGAAAATAACCCATTAAAATTTATAGATATTTAAAGGGATTAATAAAGTTAAGTTTTAAAAATTTAATGGATAACTTTTACAGATTAGACACAGCTGAAAGTTAATAAGCCAGAAATACATCTGAAGAAATCATGTAAAATTTACTGCAAACAGAGAACAAGATGGAAAAATATTGGGGAGGTTAAAAGACATGAAAGACAAAATGAGGGTTCCAGCAAATGTTTAACAGGCATTTTAATGAGGAAAATAAAGGGAATAAATAAAAAGAATGCTCAAAGATAAAATGTATAAGAACTTTCCAGCCCTGTTCACGAAGATGGCACCAAAAGTGAAGAAGGGAGCCCCTGCTCCTCCCAAAGCCAAAGCCAAAGCCAAAGCAAAGGCTTTCAAGGCAAAGAAAGCAGTGCTGAAAGGCATCCACAGCCACCAAAAGAAAGAAAGAAAGAAAGAAAGAAAGAAAGAAAGAAAGAAAGAAAAGACGAGAGAAGAGGATCCACATCCCCCATCAACTGAGGGCTCGGAAGGCAGCCCAAATACCCTGGGAAGAGTACCCCCAGGGGAAACGAACTTGCCCACCACCCCACCATCAGGTTGCCCCTAACTGCCCACTCAGCCGTGAGAAGACAGAAGACAACACCACCCTTGTGTTCGTTGTGGATGGCATGGCCAACAAGCACCAGATTAAACAGGCTGCGAAGAAGCTCTACGACACAGACATGGCCACGGTCAACACCCTGAGCAGACCTGTGGAGAGAAGGCATACTCGTATATGCTCAACGGGCTCCCGACTACGATGCTTCAGATGTCACCAACAAAATTGGGATCATCTAAACTGAGTTTAGCTGGCTCATTCTAAATATAAAATAAGATTTTTTCCAGAACTGAGGATATGAGCCCTTGGATTAGAAAAACAGAAAAAATCCAACCACTATTTTGCAGTGGGCTTTCAAACCATGAGAAAAAGAGAGAGAGGAGACAGGGAAATATTAAAAAGTAAGAATAAATAGAAAGACATTATCAACTAAGGATCAACAGTTAACCAACAGATGTCATAAAAACAATGGAATAATGTCTTCAAAGAGCTGAGAGAAAAATGAGCTGTTAACCTCAAATTCTACATCCAGCTAAATGCATCTGAAATAAAGATATCTTCAGAGAGAATTTACCTCTTACATAGCCAGGCTTAAATAATACTAAAGAATGTACACCGTAGTAAAAAATAAAATTATTTAAAAGTAAATTGAACTCAAACAAAAAGACCTGAGTGTCAGAGAATTTGGTAAATAAGTTGCCAAAACTAGATATTCATTGACTATAAGCAATAATTTGGTGGGAGAGGAAGAATTTCCCATCAATGTACACATTTTTCAGTCTGTGCTGATGTAATCGTAGGAGTTTCTATGATTTTTGTAGAGTTGCAATTGCTAGTTATAATAGTCAGTATGGGACGTGGAGAATGCAAGGGGTTTTCACATGTGTACTACGTCATTGTATTTCCTCAGTTTGTTGTGGGGGCCCAAAGTTATCTGAATGACTATTCTTTTCATCGACTTGTCACTAGAAATCCTCCCATTTCACTTGAAAAGCAGCTCTTCTGAGCTATACAATCTTAAAGATAACGCAGGCTGGTGGGGAGGCATTTGACAGTCTGTGAGGAGTGATGATGGCAACAGGTGCACGGGTGTGGAAGTGGGTGTTATAGAGGAATGTTGTTCATTCTTGCTAAGAAGAAGGAATCTATGGGTACCAGGGAATCTGTGTGGTGGCCAAGCTTGTGTAAGCTTACAGAGACACTCTCAACTAATTGCTTCCATTTTCACAGTCAAGTGGGAAGCAAGGTCTTTGATGAGAGGGAAAGTAAAGAGATACTGGGCTCTGAGAAGCAAGATGATGTGACTAAGTCATTTAATTAGTTGTCCAACTCAGTGTAAGAATAAATAGATTAAGGGCGATGCAGTGGAGTTGGCAGGCAGAACGAAGGCTCCACTCGAAGGCAGTGATCATTCATTTAAAGTGAGACTAGTCTTTTTGCTCATGTGTATCTTGTACCAATATGCATCCCCCTACTGCAGGTTTAACCAATTATGATGAAGGGTGAGAGGATTGAGCATTGATGGGGTATATGAGGAAGTGGCCACTGAGGTAAGCTGCTCCCTTGAAAGGTCGAGTTCTCCCAAATGGAGATGGTAGATGCCTCTTCTTTCTTGCCAACTTCCTTTGGTCCACAGGCTCCCAAATTATGCTTTCAACCACATGGCAGAGAGCTGACTCACTGCGTCCTGAAAGGTAGTGAACTTTGGGTTTGGCTATCTAAGATTACATCAAGGCTGTATTGAAGTAAAACAAAATATGCAGTCACAATTCAGTTTCTAAATAAAGAAACTTTCCAAATAAACTAGAACAGATTGGCAGCGTATTAGAGCAAACCACAAGTTTTCCAGAATTTTAGCTGTAGTAGTAACTTTAGCCCTCTATTTCTTCTCCTTTTGCATGTTTTTCTCTTACAAGCTTCAATGTTTTGCTCATCTGCTTAATGAACACATACAGGCATCCATTTGTGGCCAGAGGGACTACAATCAATTATCAGGATAGTACCATTGGAATTGCCTTAGAACAAAACCTCAGCACCAGGAGTTTGCATACCTCTCCACAGAGCAACCCTACCTGCCAGTATCAGTACCTATTCAGACCCCCGGGCCAGAGCTTAAATGATCCCTGCCTGCTGATGGCACTGCTCCAGCTCCAATCCTTGATATCCCTAGTTTGATGTCACATGATGTAGGTGCAGCTGCTAGAGGCTGACCCCTGTGAACCTGTACCCAGCAAAGGGGACAGGCTGTCCCCAGAAAAGGGGAAATTGTTGTGAGTTCAGTAAGCACTTCCAAATATGACTAATACAGAATTTTAAACAATATTTTAAAGATCTTCCCTGTTTCTAGAATTAACTGTGTTTCTTTCTTTAGAGAACTTTGTTGATTCATCTACTTAGGTTCAATCTTTCTATAATCTAATTCTCCTAATCTGGCCAATGATTGTTTTCATCAATGGCCCAAACTGAGATCTAGATTGCCTAGCACGGTGGTTGGTTATTGTAGACTCTCTTGGCAACTGATTACATCTTTTTTTTTTCAGTCCCATAATGTACTGTGTGGTCACCAGAGTGCTGGTGTTAACAAGGCTACAGGGCCTGGTGACTCTTTTTTCTCTGCTACAGAAATAAACCTGCTGAACTGATAGCAAAGACATAGATCAGTCTTTTCCCAGGTGTGGAAGGGAAACACGACTAAGTTCTTACAACCCAAGCAGCCATTTTTCACGACACTACCAACCTGCTCACGTGTCATCATCTTTTTCATACCAGTATGCTTTTATTACAGCTTCATTACAGGTTCAAGTATACAGATGGGTTTATACTGAATGCATTTCAGGTAAGTTCTTCTCAAATGACATATGGGAAAGCAGAATCATCAGATGGATAAGCTGCATCTAAATCCAGCTTCTAAGAAGTTTGTCGATAGATTGAAATGCCATTGATGGAATTTAGACACTAATGACCTTCAGTTCCAAAGGGCCTGGATATCCTTGACCTTATCTATCTTCTTGACTTTTTTCTTCCATTACCACATATGTACCCATCTTATTGTCCACAAAACACAAAAACTAGACATGAACTCTTTTTGTTTGCATTACGTGCCTAAGACAGAGGCTCGTGTGGTAGGTGGTTAAATATTTGCTGAAGTAAATTTTACAATATATATATATGCTTTATCAAAAAAAATTTATACTTATAATAAGAAAAAGAAAATGAAAAAGCTAAAGAAGTTACAAGGAAATTATAGGTTTAGCCTCAAAAACCTAAAGCTTACTATTGGTGGTTTAAAAGTTCACAAAGACCATAGGTTATAACCTAATGAGTAAGTCCTCTCCCTTGGATCTCTGACAGCTTCTAACAGTGTCATACATTCAGTATTACATGAAACCTTTTATAAACTTTCAAAGTTTTTATGTCCACTTCTACTATAAAATACTGACTTTTGCTATCCTTTATTTCATCATCAATAAATACCTGATAGAGATTCCTGGCCACAGAACTTAAAGACTTTTTGATTGATATAGCATCTTATCTTTATTAACTGCTGCTTTGTTGATTTCTTTAATAATATCATTAATTTGACATTGGAAGTGAGATTTCATACACACAGGAATACCACTGAACTCATCAGAAGTTATACATGGCATTTCTTAAATATTTCTTTATGGGAGCAGGTTCCTCAAATTTGACTGGTTCTTCAGGGTCAAGATCTGATCTCTTAATAAAGCTCTAGGTTACTGGTACTTGAAGCAAATAGGAGGACTGTGGTCTTTGAGACATTCCAAATCTTTAAAATCTTCAGGTGATTCATAGAATTACTTCCTTGAGTGAGTTGTCAGTTTGTTTCTGATGCTGAATTTCCAAGCCCAATTTATTGACTACCATGATCTCATCTCCTATTTTATTTAATATACTCTTCAAGGTAGATTCTTGGTCACAGTTTCTTAATGACAGTCCTTTTTTTTTTTAATATTACCATTCTTTTCATTAATATGAGAGTATAATTTTTCCAGATGTGAGAAGGCTACCCTTCACTGCTCTCACTCCACTCCAGGAGCAAAAGCCAATGGTATCGTTTATTTATTTTTCTTTTCTTCCTATTTTTTTCCTGGGGCGGGGGAAGGCAAGCTAACCCCTCTCTCTGCCTTTCTCTCTGTAAGATGAGTAAATACAAGATTCCTCAGAAACAAAGTCCCTCTCCACTTAAACCGCCGCCACAGCCACGGGATGGCGTGGGTTGAGTACCCAAAGTCCTTCTTAGTATTTTTTTAATCCACATGATGCTCAAGCTGACTCTGAGGGGGTAAAACACAACAAGACGGTGGTACCAGGTAGAATGAGCATTAGGTGAAGCATCTTGCTCATCGGCCTCCCCTCTCACATCTGTTCAGTGACAGAGCAGGCTTTTCTTTAGCTTGATCATGCCCAGATGCTCCCAGCCAAGGTGTTTCCAGATTCCACTTCACTGTCCATCAATCCCATTGCTCACAGGCCAGAGATATATGTTAGCTCCTGGCATCTTCCTTTATTTAGTAAATAATTGTTGGGAATGTGAACAAAGTATCTGGGGGTTTTAACAACAGTCTGAAACCTTTAATGGTTTCATTTCTGATATCTTTTTTGGTTTGATTTTGTCATGTATGCTTGTTTTCGTAGGTAAGATTGAGGACATTATGGAAATGGCAGTTCACTTGTCATCACTGCTAGCAGTCTCCAGTCTAATCCCTTCCTTTCCTGGGAAATTTTTGCTTCAGAAGAGCCACCTGCCATAAAGTCAGGGAACAGGCTGGAGTGTGCAGGCAAAACTCCTCAGTGAGACTTCCGTTGGATGCTTAGGCCCATGCAGAGCCTTTGACGCAGGCGTTCCAGGAATGTATTCCAAGTGACTAAGTAGATAATTGCCAAATATCTACATGCAATATTCTTAGTTGCAGCATTGTTACAACAGGAAATTTTGAATGAACCTATATATTTTCAACTGATTTTGAACTAAAATTTTGGGGTATATCCATGCATTGAAATAGTACATAGATATTACAAAAAAAAAAAAAGGCACAGATGTATAATAATCTTTGTTTACAATGTTAAAAAAAAGAAAATTACAAAACAGTAGATACATTATCCTGGGTGTGTACATATGATAGAAAATGTATTAGCTAGGCAAGAAAATTCTTTTATGTTTTAGACCTATACAAACTGTGATTTTTTTAGAGAGAACATCTATTATGTCAGAACTATTTAAAATTACATTTTCAAAAATTAAAAGGATTGAATTTGCCATTTTAACCAAGAGTACAAAATTCAGTGACATTAGTGACAATCACACTATTATACAACTATCATCACTATCTAGTTCCAAAACTTTTCATTACTCTGAACAGGAAATTTTGTTATGCATTAAGCAATGACTTCCCCATTTATTCCTTCCCCTTTCCCCTCTAACCTTATCTCCACCTCCATGAATTTGTCTATTCTAGATATTTCATATGAGTGTTCATTATAATACAATATCTGTGCCTATTTTATTTCAAGCAAATTTTATGTTATTTAAGAGCTGTCTGGAAAGTATTCACCCATGTAACTGTTCTCATTATATTGACAATAGCTGGATTTTTTTCTGGACAGCCCTCGTATTTTATCATAATTTTAAAAAATCAAATAAATTGAGACATTGAGAATTTCTGGGAAGTAAGTGCCCAATCGTTTCATTAACAACAACTAGTTGTTTTTTTTTTTTACCTAATCCAGAGCAATCCTCCCAGATCTTCCCAGGCATATGCTTCTGAATTCATCCCATCAGGATTTTGCACTGCTGTGCTTCACACGGCGTTTTGCAAAGATATATAAGTTAGCAACTGTATGTACCCTCTGCCTGCACCAAACTTGTCATCTTATTGTTGCTTCTGACTTTGTTTTCTGGGTAGTGTCCATAGTAGTTGGCTCTCTTGCACTTCTGGAACAAGCCACATTTTGCATAAACATTGCTTGACCTCTTCCCCTCCTAGTTGTCCTGTGGGTCACTTTTAGACTGACTTTTCCAGCTTTACTGATATATAGCTGACATAGGACATTATGTAAGTTTGAGATGTACAACTGCTCATTTGATACACTTAAATGTTGCAAAATGATTACCACCAAATCCTTAGCTAACATCACCATCATGTCACATAATTATTTTTTTTGTAGTGAGAACATTTAAGATTTACTCTCTTAGCAAGTTTCAAGTATGTATTACTACATTGTAAACTATAATAATCATGCTGTACTTTAGATCTCCAGAACTTACTCATCTTATAATTGGAATTTTGCACCCTTTGAGCAACATCTCCTCATTTCCCTCACCCTACCCCCACCCCAGCCCTGGTAACTACCATTCTACTCTTTGAGTTTGGCTTTTTAGAGTCCACATATAAGTAATATCAAATAGTTGTCTGACTTACCTCACTTAGCTCAATGTTCTCAAGGCTCATCATGCTGTCACAAATGGCAGGAGTTCCTTCTTTCTTGTGGCTAAATAATATTCCAGTGTATACATATTCTATATCTTCTTTATCCATCCATCTGCTGAAGGACATTTAGATTTTCTCATCTTAGCTGTTATGAATAATGTTGCAATGAACACGAGAGTATAGATATCTTTGCTGTTTTTTTTTAATTAGGTATTATTTTTTATTATTTTCACCTGTACACAGATATCTTTTCAATATCCTGTTTTCATTTTCTTTGGACCTATACCCAGTAGTGGGCTTGCTGGATCATACGGTAGTTCTATTTTTAATTTTCTGAGGCACTTCCACACTGTTCTCCAATATGTAGCAATTTGCATTTCCACCAACAGTGCACAGGAGTTCTCTTTTCTCTACATCCTTGCCAACACTTACCACCTCTTATCTATTTGATGATATGGGCTGACTTTTTCAGGTGGGATTCCTGAACCACACTTAATTAGCATAAATTCTAGCCTCCACCACATGAGCTTGGTTCAGGCTTTTTTTCTTTTTTTTCTTCTAAGTCCAGTGTCCAGGACAGCTTCTCCAGGTAGTGGACACTGCATATGATGTTCCCTGTTCCAGCCTGGGTAACCTTTATTAGAAGCTGGCTTTATGCTGCAGTCATTGCTTCAAGTCTTCACTTCTCTTTAATTTTAGACCCTTTTTCTGATCCACATGTAGGCACACAAACCCCATTCTCAGTCTTTGGGATTTATATCCAGGTTCAATATCATGGCAGGCCACAACACAACACAAGCTGAAGCTTATTGCTTTGGTGGTATTAAAGTGGTTTTTGTTATATTTTATCCAGAGTTTCATATGCTTGCAATGGGAGCAGGATCTGTGTTAAAAGACATGAACTCAATGGGTAAAAGTCTATATGTGGGTTTTATTGACTATGACAGGCACAGTGCTAACCAGCTTCACAGCTGCTTCATGGGAAACTGTCCTTCTGGGGGGTGACAGCCCACGCTGTTCTTAATGTAAGGCCTAATTTGTATCATGAAAACAAGACCATATCACATTCAGCCTATGTGCATTGGTTGTAAAAAGCTCAGTTCAAACAGAGACAAAGCCAGTTACAAGTTTTGGCTCTCTGAAATCTGAACTGGGAAATATAGATAGTACAAAAATATGCAGATAGAGAGGGGCAAGGAGGCAGGTGGGACAACGTGGGCCATGGGGTAAATTAAAGCCAGAAGTTAAATGCTTTAAATAGGCAGAAGGAATAGGTTGAAAAAAGATGTACCAAGTAGTGGGTGCTATAGGCAGTGAATTGGGGGAGGAAGCCTATAATGATAAGCACAGACCAACAAGAAGCTAACCTCTATCACTGGTGGCATATTCTACTGAAGTTTCACAATCTCTGGTTATGAAGAAGATTCTTGTGGCTGTTATGAATCCACACTGACCTTCAAGCTGTCTCTTTCAGTCCTGACCTTATTCTTGGGTATGCCTGGGATTACAACAAACCCCTCATTACCCGAATTAACTCATTTGAGCCTATTTTTTTTGCAACCAGAGAACATAGAAATTACTACCAGGAATAGAGATTTAGAAATAAGAAATCACCAAAATTATGGAGATTCTGAAATTAGGACAGTATGGTCGGAAAGCATTGAGAATGTTCTATCTTCTCCAAATCTGTCTTTCCTTGGTAGTCATACCATGTGGCCAAAGAAGATGGGGCTATGGACAACAATTACCAAGCAATAATTTTAAGGGTGTAAAGAATGAAAGAGTGGAGTTGAATGATTTTAACTTATAGAAGTAGGAAACTTACAAGGTTAAAGTCCAAAATGCCCTACTCAAAGCAGCTAAAAATGTCTGTTAGAGTGAGTTCCCTGGTGGTGTAGTAGCTAGGCTTCGGCGCTCTCAACGGTGAGGCCTGGGTTCAATTCCCAGCTTAGGGATTTACCAAAAAAAAAAAAAGTCTGTTAGAGGAAGTTCTTTTATCTAATAGCTGACAGTGTCCATGACCAAAGAATTGTATCAGAAATTATAGAACCTTGTGGGATCTTTTTTGGCGAAGGCACATCCCTATTTGACAGGATTGAGAACACCTGTGAAAAGTGGAAGGCATTACTTTTTCCCTGAGCTCTTCTTTTTGACGAAGTGAGATAATCTATCACAAACATGAAGCAAAGCCTAAAGCTACCACTTTCTTCACGGCTGAGCTATAAGGACGGGAAAAAAATGACTCATTAAAAAAATTAAAAAATAAAGAAGTTCCTATGACTATAATAGGGAGACAATTTCAAATCCTAGATGTTGAGTAATCAAAGTTTAAAGGATGTGCTCATAGGTTAAACAAAACCAGGGTCTCTTAATATGGGCCTCACTAACATTACAAGCAAGATTAATTCTATCCTGTGGATTGTAGGATGTTTAGCAGTATCCCTAGCCTCTCCCCACTAGAAGCCAGTACAACTCCAAGTTGAGATAACCAAAAACACCTCCAGATAATGCCAAATGTCCCTGGGAAGGGGGACTGAGTACCCCCATATGAGAACCATTAAACTAAAGCAATCAAACAGGTGTGGTAATCCAGGGACAAAAAATGTCCCATATACAAAACCATAAATATATTTCTTTATAGTTTATAATTATACAGTTAAATACATGGAGTTTCCTTTTTATGAAAATTAGAACATTGCAGATAAAACTAAAATTCCCTTTATATTCCCCCATCCCTACAGTAACCACTGTTTTCAACTTGATTATACATACAAGAGGGACCAAAAAAGAAAACAAGAATTTATTTTAAAATTGTGTATTTATTCTTACATGTTTAAACTTTAGTCACATTCCAAGTACTCTCCAAGTGATGCAATACACCTATGAGATGCTCCTTCCATGGCTCAAAACAGTTTTTGAACTCATCAATTTTGATGCTTTTTAGTGCTTCTGCTGTTTTTTGTTTCACCTCTTCCACATGGGCAAAACATTTCCCTTTGAGAACTTTTTCCATCTGGGGAAATATAAAGTCTCTTGGGCTCAGATCAGGTGAATAGGGAGAGAGGGGCACAGGGGTTCTTACACCCGTTTCATTGGTTAAAAACTGCTAAACACTCAGCACAGTGAGGGCAGGTGTGTCGTCCTGCTGTACATTGTTCATGCAAATCACCCATCATGAAAGAGGCAAACATTGAAAGGATTTCCAAAAAAATTCACTGAAGCCAAACAGATCCTCACAACAGCAGCAGCTGGTACACTGATGCAGATGGGTTCCTAGAACACTTGCCTCATAGGGGAAGCCTGTACTGTAAGGTACCCGCTCTCTAGAAGGTAATTCCAGGTTTTCTTAGGTCCTTCCTTGTATATAAATATACATACATACATTAACAGGGGCAATATATTTTTGGACAAAATAGCAATTAATAATATAATGTTATCTCACTGTAGCCTGCTCTTGAAATAAGAGTGGAAATTTCCTTTTGCTTTCCTAAAAACAAGGTATTTTCATTATCTTTGCCATTGCTGTATAGAAAGTGGGAGTGATGGTTCACTTTGTGTTCTATTATTGCAGAATATTACATGTGCTGAGTATTTCCTAACACAGTAGCTGGAAACTATTTCCTCCACCATGTAGAAAGACAAGTGATCTTCAGTTGTACATGTGATAGTTGAATCATGTTAGGCAAAAATAGTATGGGAATGACACACAAGAAAGAGGACAGCTCACAGAGACATGAGTATCTGGATATGCAAGATGTACCAACCATGATGCCTGCCATCACAAAAGCTCCTTTCTGTGAGTAAATGCCTTCCCCATGTCCTCTTCCAGGAGCAAAATCCATAGACTGTCCCTTGGGTAGGAAAGATTGCCTTTCATTTTCTATTTCACAACTGATTGCACCTTAACCCAAGTATCCAAATGTCATCGCTTGGAATGGTCGCTATTAAGGTGTCTTCAAAAGGAAAACTCTGAGCAAAGGGAGATGAACTGAGGTGACTTCTGTTAAGGAATGTAAACTAGAATAGATGGAGAGAATATGGCAATTAGCAGCAGTCAATGAAGCTAGAAGAATGTAGAGCAGTAGGCCACAATATCAATGGAATCATAAAGAAGCCAACTGCTATGGGAACAAAATCTGTAATATGAGTAGCAAATGGCCAGAGGAAAAGGAAGTGCCTTAAAGACCAGCCCCCAGCCTTTGTTCCTCTGCCCTTACCTAAGGATATGGGACCCAACAATCTCACTATTCACCTGGCACCTAAGTTTTGACCCAGGATGGAGTGATGAACACATGTAGATCTAGTTAATGTAACTTTCTAACCTACTGCTGGTTATTGAGGCTGCGTAGTTTTTCATTCTTATAAACAGGCTGCCGTGGTAGCTTAATATTTTTGGTGAAAAATAAATGTGAATAGAAGTTCTGATTATTTTCTTACTTCACATTAATGCACTCTCTAGGGTGTGCTCTCTGCATTCTGTTGACCACCACCATAAAGAAATTCTTACATATACACAGGAGACAGGTGCCATATCTACATGTGTCAACACAAATAAACTAAAAATATGAAGTGAAAAAGGCAAGTTGCAGAATGATACATAAATGATATCACTTTTGTAATTTGAAAACATAAAATGCTATATTCTGTTTAGGACAGCCCTCATATAATCAAAATTATTGGGTTGGGCAAAAAGTCACTGCATTTTATGCTACCAGGTGAGTGTGGGTCTTAAAATGTAACTAACTTCATTCTAGCCCATAAATTCATTATATTATTTGATAGCTGACAGCTCAAGCTTGTTTTAGAAAAAGAAAGTGAACAATTTTGTTAACAATTGTTTGCTTGGTATTGATTTCAAAATAAAAAATCAAAAGGAACATTTCATCACATTTTGCTTTATTTGCAAAAAGAAAAAAATGCTGTGTAAGCTCATAAAAAGTCAAGTGATGTATAGGGTGAAGATGTTTTAAAACTATGTCAGTGTCAAAACTGGTTTTCTAAATTCTGGAGATTCTGATGTTAATGATGAATGCAGGAACACCAATAGAAGTTGCTGAGGAGAAAATAAAGGCATTGATTGAATCCACTCAGCATTTAACAACACAAGAGATTTCTGAGAATCTTTTTTTTTCTTTTTAATTCATTTTTATTGTTAGACTTATTGGGGTGACATCTGTTAGCAAGGATTACATAGGTTTCAGGCATACAATTCTACAGTGCATTGTCAACTTGATGTATAATAAGTTTACCACCTAATGTGACTTCTCTTTCCATCACCCTATATTTAGCTTCCCCTCCACCCCCTCCCCTTTCTCCCCTCCCTGACCCACTGGTCCCCAAATAAACATTAAACTATTGATTGTGTCCATGGGTTATTTGTTTGTTCATTTCTTTTTTCTTTGCTTTCTGTTTTATATTCCACATATGAGTGAAGTCATACAGTTCTTTATTTTTTCTGTCTGGCTTATTTCACTAAGCATGATGATCTCCAGGTCCATCCATTTTGTTGCAAATGGCAATATTTCATCTGTTCTTATAGCTGAGTAATATTCCATTGTGCATATGTACCACAGCTTCTTTATCCAGTCATGTGTCGCAGGGCACTTTGGTTGTTTCCATGTTTTGGCCACTGTGAACAGCGCTGCGATGAACATTGGGGTACATAAGTCTTTGTGGACAAACGTTTTCAGGTTTTTTGGGTAGATCCCCAGAAGGGGGATTGCTGGATCAAATGGGAGCTCCATTCCCAATTTCTGAGGAACCTCCACACTGTCTTCCACAGTGGTTGTACCAGTTTGCATTCCCACCAGCAGTGTGCCAGAATTCCTTTTTCTACACAGCCTCTCCAGCACTTGTTATTCCTTGCCTTGTTGATAACAGCCATTCTAAAAGTGTGAGGTGGTATCTCATTGTGGTTTTGATTTGCATTTCCCTGATAGTTAATGAGGAAGAGCATTTTTTCATATGTCTGCTGGCCATTTGTATTTCTTCGTGGGAGAAGTGTCTGTTTAGTTCTTCTGCCCACTTTTTAATTGGGTTGTTTGTTTTTTTGTTGTTAAGTCTTATTAGTTCTTTATATATTTTAGATATTAGACCCTTATCTGATGCGTTATTTGCAAATATTTTCTCCCATTCAGTTGGCTGTCTCT
>PVJL010010442.1:0-49491 GCA_004026885.1 Lyroderma lyra | reverse complement strand
GAAGGGTCCAGGAGTGGTCAGCTGCCCAGACGCCGTGGCTCGCTCTCCTGCCCGCCCTGCACTCCCTGTGGTCAGTGGCCCTCCCTGCGTGTCCCATGGGAAGTGACTCAGAATCCCTCCTGATCCTGGTTCTGAAATCCCGGAATGGACCCCCTGGCCCTGCGCTCCCTCCACATCCGGTCAGTGAGATGGGCTTGAGGACTCCTCGAGGTGGGACTCTTCGGTTTCTCTGCTGATGGGTTGGCTCAGAGAATTGTGATCTGGCGTGTCCATGGGGGCCCCCTGAGTAGTTACCCCGAAAATGCTGGTGAGGAGTCCTCGATCGGTGACGATGCATAATTACAGGACAGGGAGGCCTGGGTGAGAAGGCAGGCTCTGGTCCCCCCGGTAGCTGCAGGGGCCAGACGAACACCCACATCCGCCTGTGGACAGCGTTAAGGCCATACAGTCACTCAGCAGGTGACTAGACTAGACCCAGTGACCACCCCTGGCGGACACTCCGTCCTACAGATTTAGTAACTTCTGTACTGAGCTCCGTGGGCAGGGGCGATGATTCCTGTGACGGACGGGAAGATGGCTTCCCTCTGAGGCGTCACTCACTGCGTCCTTCATGCTGCTGCTGCTTGAACGTCCAGGTCCGCGCCAGGCGATACCTGAGCGGGACACGGACCGCAGCGATTTTCCTGCAGACCTTCCGCAGCTCCTGGCCGGGGCGGGGGGCTATGCCACAAACGCTTGAAACTGTGTGTGCGCCCCGTGGCTGGCTTCCTTCTGTCCTTTGTGATTGAGAGCACAGGTCATCGCGCCTTCAGACCTCAGGCTGTGGACAGGAAGGGCACACGTGGACAGGAGGAAGTCACTCTACTCACGCTTGTAAGGTGCTGTGTTTCCCTCCTGGCTTTCTTTTCTTTTCATTGTTAACTTTATTGGGGTGACGTCGGTTAGTAAAAATCCCACGTGCACCCCCTTTATGGGCTGTGTTACGTGTTCATCGCCCAGAGTCAGTGCTCTTTCCATCTCCGGACGTTTGACTCCCCCTCCCTCCTTTCCCACCCCCCCCACCCCACACCCTCAAGTAACCCCGAAATTACTGACTCTGTCCCTGCGATTTTGCTGCTTGTTGCTTTCCGCTTTGTGTGCCCCACGTGATATAATTCTTGTTTTTTTCTGTCTGGCTTATTTCACTTTGCAGAGGGCCTGAAGAGACATTTCTCCCAGGAAGGCGTACACATGGCCAACGGACGTGAGAAAGTGCTCCTCTCCACTAGCTCTCAGGGACATGCAGATCCACAGCCCAGGGAGAGTGGCTCTGACCAACAAGACAGGGGACATCAAGTGTGGAGAGGCCGTGGAGAGAGAGCAAGGAGCCCTGGCACACGGCCGGTGGGGGTGCACACGGGTACGGCCGCCAAGGAGGCCGGTGTGGCTTTATTTCCTAACTGACCAGGCAGGACTGGGCCGGGCTGGGGTTCTGTCACCGGCCACACGGGGTTGCTGTTTCACCAGCCTTGGCCGGCCATCTGTCTGCGGCTCACACAGGAGTTCGGACGTCGGTTGGGTGCTGGGGTCCCCGTGGCCCGAAGGCAGAAACAGAACCGGGACAGCAGCAGGGTTTCAGATTTTACATTTGGACAAATGCGGGAAGCGTTCGCTCGGTGCTTTTTATTTAAAGACTTGAGTGTGGAAGGTGGGGCGGGCGGGCAGCCACGCGGGGAAGGCGTCTCCCAGCTCAGCTGGGTTGCCCAGGCCTCAGCCGTGCCGGTGGCCCGGGGACGTGGCTGCGTGCTGGTACGTGTTTAACAGCCCTTGATCTGGCTGAATTAAAATCACCTGGGGAGATTTTACAGCTCAGGCCCCAGCACCCAGAGCTAGAGAGGCTGACCACAGTGACTCTGGGTGGGGCCTGGGGAGCTGTTTTTAAGGGTGCCTTGGGCACGTCCACTCGGGGGAGAGGTTGGGGACCACACTGAGCTGTGGTGGCTGTTTGCAGGAGGAGCTGGGCTCAGAGGACCTCAGACTGGTGGGGGTCAGGGAGGGGGGTCCCCGAGTGAACTGTCAATGTCCACACGCTTAAGATCGAACGTGGGGAAGGGAGCAGTACACAGTCCTGCTCAGAGCCTCTCAAAAGTAGAATCAGCAGTCTGTTCCCAATTGCTCCCTCTCAAGAGGATGTGCCAACGTGGCTTCCTGGACCTGTTTCCCATCTGCACTGGGGTCACTCAGATGACACTGTGTTATCAGATGGGGAGGGATTTTTTTTTAATGAGGCACCCCTGAGCCCCGAGTTTGACCCATGTCTTTGTCTGTCTTCTCCAGCTTTGGAGAGATACCCCAGCCACGGTGACGCTGTACTCCGAGGGTTCAAAGCCATGTTGGATGGCCTGCAGATCTGGACAGCCTGATGGAAAAGCCTGCAAACATCACGGTGCCCACACGGGCCTGAGCAGGGCCACCTGCACGCATGCACACGCACTCACGCACACGCAACACTCATACACACACGCACTCACACATGCACACACACTCACGCACACGCACTCACGCACTCACACACATGCATGCACATGCACTCGCACACACACTCACACACACGCACACGCATGCACACGCACACGCACTTAGGCACTCACACACATGCATGCACACGCACACACGCACACACACACGCATGCACACACACGCACACACACTCACGCACACGCACTCACGCACACACGCACACGCACTCACGCACACGCACTCACGCACACGCACTCACGCACACGCACACACGCATGCACACGCACTCACGCACACACATGCATACATGCACATGCACTCACACCTGCATGCACCTGCACACACACGCACATGCACTCACACGTGCTCACACGCATGCACGCCTCTGGCTGTGCCACAGGACCAGCTGGCAGGGGCCAACTGGGGCTTCACGTCCTCACTAAGGACCCCGGGGAGCGTCCCTGCCTCTGCCTTCAGCGGGCCTGAGTTCCTGGTGGGCCCAGGGTTGTGGCTTAGTAACCCCCGGGGCCAGAGACCAGAGCCCTCCTCTGCCCTGTTGTTGGCCGTGGAGGACACCGCAGGCTGGCTTCCTTCCGGGCCGCAGTTGGCTGGCGAGCCCCAGGCGTTGACACCAAGCTGCCCACCTCCCCGGGGTTGCATGTGGCAGGGCCACCACGGACACGCGGAGGGAGGAAGGAAAAGGGGTGCGACCCCGACGGGCCACAGTTCCTCTTCCGGCTGTGCTGTGGACCGTCGTGAACTGACCCGGGGGGCGCGGGCTGCTCTCTTGCGTTCTAAGCCCCTCCGTGTGTTTTCCCAACAAAACAGCAGAAAACACTAAGAAAATGAATGACTTTTTTGTGTTTTCCTGTCTTGGTAACCACAGAGAGCCAGGGTGCAGATAAAGGATCTTTCTCACCAGAGAGAGGCCGGGGGCCGCCAGGACAGCGACCTGGGAGGCACAGATTTCATTCCCTGGAGGAGACGGAGAACACGGGGCGTCGCGGTGGCGACCGTAAGTTAGAAGAGTCCGGCGACGGGGAGGGAGCCAGCCGTCCCCTGGAGAGTTGCCTCGGCTCCCGTGCTCTGGGAGTCCTCCCATTAGGGACTTCAGCAGCCTCGGAGAAACAGCAGCCGGGACACGGATTCGGTGCCGGAGACCTCGCTGTGCCACCGACTAGCTTCCGTAGCAACAAGCAGGTGAGTCTCTCACCTCAGATCGATCAGGGATGTGAAAGCCTTTTGTACACCAGAGCCTGTGGGAGCCACGTTGGGATGGAGACGCTGAGCCTGCCCGTCAAGCCGAGAGCGAAGAAAAACATGATTTTTTTTAAAAAGGGCAGGATTATGCCACGTAGGGTCTTGGGGCCCATCTCCTCATCAAAGCCGGTGACCAACACAAGGATGCTAACCCGGATGGTGTGGACCAGGAGGCCCACCCGTCCTGGCGTCAGAACTGGGTCTTTCCCCTGGAGGAGCATTAACTGAAAAATGAGTGACAAAGGCCATTCCTCTTCAGAAGGGGGTCTGTTTGCCATGGTGCCTCGGGCACGAAGAGCTCGGGACGCGTTGATGGCACAGAAAGGCTGACTAGAAGCGTAGGGGAGGCAGGCAGGTCCCTGGGGTGCTCAGAAGATGTGGGCAGGGAGCCGGGGCGAACTGGGGCTGGCTCTGCTCGCCACGGGGCTGGCCGCCCCCCAGCCATGCCACGCAGAGGGCTGGACGAGGGGAGATCGCAGGGTCTCAGGTCACGTGTCGGGAGGCCTTTGCTGAGGGCACCGATTTGACACGGGGCAGGGTTTGTGTTACCGCCCCAGAGTCCTTGATCTCGGGGACACAACAAGTCCTTTCAGGCTGCTCGGAACAACAGCGATGACACATGGTCTTGTTTATCTGGGGAAATGTCTCCCAGTTCTAAACAATGGGCTTAGAAATCTCTGAGAACAATGCCCGTTTATGAGCTGGGGACATTCTGTCCAAGTGACAGCTGGCTGGGCAGTCCCAGTTCTCAGGAAAAGGAGGAGGTAGGGTGTCACCCCTGCAGAATGGCCTGAGCTTTGAAACTCAGGTCCCCAGGGTTTGCTAGGAACGCACAAGCACACACAAGTGACTGGTCCCAATCTGCCCAGAGGGACACGCCCTGTGCATGTGACAGTCACATGTTCTGCCAACTGCCACCTAAGCTTCACTCTGGACTAAAGGATATTTAGTAAATGTGTCCCCTCCCAAGGTCATCATAACGGCACCTTCAGACTGCATCGGAGCCAAAAATGTTAAAAAAAAGTTTGCTCCCAGGTAGAGCACTTGTCACTGTTGCTTCTTATCTTTTAATGACCTGGGGACAGGGAACTTGTTTGGAAGGAACCTGAGGGTTTTGGTTGTGTTTTGGTTTGCTGTGTTTTTTTTGCATTGCACGTGGAGAAGTGTTTTATTTACTGTTTTCCGTTAGTGACATAAGGGACATGGAGCACTTGCTTGCACGGTCAAGGTCTACAGCGTAATGACCTGATCACATGTTGTCACGTGCTCACCACAGTGAGTTTTGCTGCCATCCCAGGTACAAAAAGAAAAAGAAGAACCGTGTCTGCCCGGTGACGAGAATGTCTGGGATGTGCTCTCTTAGGTCATCCAAGGTCACCAGTGGTCATCGTGCCGTCCTTCACGCCCCGGGGTTTATTCGTGGATCCCGACTTCCTTCCGTCCTTTCAGTTCGGAGCGCCCTGAGCTTCTGTGGGGCCCACCGGTTAGACAGTCGGGGTGGGGGACGGCGGTTCAATTACAAGCACATCACGACCAGGGCCTTCCAAGGCGAGGGAGTGGCCGGACTCACGTCAGCTGCGTTCATGTCGTGGAACACCCAACTCCGGTTCTGAGGGAAGCATCCAGAAGATTCCACGAAAACGCAGACTTACGGAGCTTTGCATTACTTCTGAAACGTTCTCCCTCCTTGTTCTGACTGAATCCTGGCTTTGTCCCAACAATGCCACTTAAGTGCAATGCCTCTGAAGTGCAGGCTGTCCCTGGGGGGCTGTCTCCGGGTCTCCTCTCACCACCGCTGGGGACCTTGCTCAGCAAGACGGCAGCCGAACCGTCCTCTCCCGGTTGTGGCTTCCATCCTCCGGCCACCTGGGTCCCCTATGCAAAGGCACCAGGGATCAAGACACGTGCCACCTACATGTCCCTCCTAGCCCATCTCAGGACAGCGAGCTAGGCCAGCTCATCAGACCGCCGCATCCTGGGACTTGTCACACCCCTGCTTCCTTTACTGTCTGACTGCTATGAGCTGTGCTCAGAAGACACGGTGAGCGTCTGAGTTTTCAAAATTTCTTAAGGTAAAAGACACGTTGCCGTGAAGTCCCTCCGAGCACACCTGTCCTGTCGTCCTCGCCACTTTCTCAGGCGGTTCTGGAAGTCCTCTGTCACGAGCATCTCTAGTTGCGCTGTCCTGGCCGCCTCGATGTCCTGAATTGATTCAAAACGTTGACCTTTCGTGGTCATTTAGACTTGGGGGAAGGGCCCGGAGTCGCACAGGGCCAGACCCGGTGAGTCAGGTGGATAGGACACGCCATCACGTTTCTATTGGACAGAAACTGCCGCACCAGCGGCGCCGTGCGACCTGAATCAGGTCAGGTGTGATCAGGAAACACGGTGCGTGTTCAAATGACA
Source organism: Lyroderma lyra (assembly GCA_004026885.1). Classification (NCBI taxonomy): domain Eukaryota; kingdom Metazoa; phylum Chordata; class Mammalia; order Chiroptera; family Megadermatidae; genus Lyroderma; species Lyroderma lyra. Next base: position 43,326 of record PVJL010010442.1, on the reverse strand, counting down.
AAACGAGACATTATTACCGTAAAGGACACATTGTTCGAAGCGAGCGGGAGTATTTTGGGGGGGATTAGTGGCAGTGTGCCTTGTGCTGTAATAATTTTTTTTATTTGAACATTCAGCGCCGTGTCTTTTGATGACACCTCGGGGAAAGCCCAGCTTGCCCGTCCAGCCCCAGCCCCCACCCTGCTCCCCTGGGAGCCTTGGAGACTCAGACCTGCCCCGGGGGCTCACCTGACAGCCCGGTTCCTTCTCTGCCCCTCCAGGGCCGGTGGTTCCGACGCACCCTGAGGCGCTCTCAAATCCCACCTTCTCTGGGGGCCGGGCGGGGAGAGCCATGCCCAGCAGCCTGTGAGTGACAAGGACAAAGCCGGCAGAATCCAGCCCTTGGCAATGCACCTGAGGGGCTGTCCCACCGCGGGAGACGGCTCACCCCACAGGGTAGTCGCAGTGTCCGGCGTCTGCACATGCACGGCTTTGTCTACGCGAAGCGTGGGCCCCCGTGTCACCTCGCAGGAGTCCCTCCCCGACCTGGACCAGCTCCTGTTGTTTCTCTTCTCCGGCTGCAAAGTCTGCTGAATGCACCCGTGACGAATTCAGACTTCTTGGGCTCGGTGGTGTCCCCACCCTGCCCCTCAGCTGTGTTCCCTTCCCCTGCATGGTCCCTCTCGTGTGTCCCTGCTGAATGTCTGCCACTGCTGCCCCTCTCCCTCCACACGTGACCCCGATGCCACTCTTCTCCCCGACAGCCTTCGCTGTGGAGTGGGGAGAACTCCAGGGGGTTCTCACGTGGGTGGCAGTCTCTCCTACCCCCACCGGCTCCCCTCGCCACCTGTGTGTCTGGTTAGCCCCCTAAGTCACGAGACACGTCATCTTCTGCGCCCTCGCATCGCCCAGGACCTGCTCCACAGTCCGCCATGGAGAGACCCCCGGTGCGGACTGCCCTGGGAGCCTGCCGGCGACCCTCCGGGCCTGGTGGCATCCTGGGAGGCTGAGAGAGCCAGGCGCGCCCTGGCCACGCAGGACTGTGTCGTCTTGGGAAGCAGGGCCACCGCCGTCCCGGGCGCTGTCTAGGACAGCGGGACGGGGCCAGCACACACGCGTCTGGGCGGGGTGGCCCGCGTCCCTTCCCACCTGCACCAGCCGGGCACGGACACGCCGTCGTGCTAGGCAGCTGCCTCGTCTGCGCTTCTAGAGGCACATGGAGCGTCTCCCCGTGAAGGTCACGTGAGCCAACGCACGGGAACCGGCGTCTCCGATTTTACTCACGCGAGCGGCAGCGTGGGCCCGGGGCGGGTATTTAAAAGCTGTGTCCCCCGTTGGGGAACAGGAAAGTGCTTCCCTCAGGGTACAGGGGGCCCTGCTCAGCACCCCTGTTCTGGTGCTGCTCAGCGCCTGGCAGGACGAGTCTGGTGGTGTCCCTTAGACTGCACGCTGGCCTCGGCACCTGTGCCCGTGGGATGGGGCTCCGGATGGCCGGGGGACTGCCAGAGCCAGGCACGCATTAAGGGTCAGGGATCATTTATGGACATGAGGGAGGGGCCTGGGGGTCAGTGTTTGCACAGAGGTGCCACCTGTCACACCACTGGGAAGGACTTTGCGGGAGAGAAGGCGGAGGAGAGGCACCCCTCACGCGTGACCCCGAATGATGACCGTTTGTTTGGGGCTTGTGTGTCCCTCGGCCGTCGTCCTGAATCTCCAACGCCTCCATCACGTCTCACGCTGACCCGTGTGCTCAGGGCGCAGGAGAGGTGGCAAACGTGAGGGAAATCGCTGGCCGTGCCCCAGCGGGGAAGGGTGGCTGTGAAAGGGCTGGACAGGATGCGCGTGGACAGCCTTTAAAGGCCACGCAGGGCGAGGTCACCGGGGCACCTGCGTCCCTCTCTGCATCCCGTCCGTGTCGGGAATCGCGAGCTCACACCAATGACCGTATTCCGGTTCCCCTCCGACACCACTACGGTCATGCTTGTTTCTTCCCTTTTCCCCGCTCTGACCGCGAGAATCCTGGCCCCATTGGGGAGCATTTCCAGGACCCAAAAAGAAGGAAGGAGAAGCCACAGGTCACCATGGTCTTCGCTGCTCTGGGCCAGCCCAAGGGCAGGGCAGGTGAGGGCAGAGGGAGTCTGGGTTCTGGGGCACCCCCAGGTTATGCAAAGTCTAGAACTGTCCGTACTTGTCAGGGCTGATTTAGGACACCCCGTAAGTGCACATCAGGGCAAAGGTGACTCAGGGCTACCTCAGGCCTGAGATTCTGCTGAGCCTCCAGGGTTCACCTGGATTAACTCCACGTGACTTCTAGCTGTTGATCTGACCCTGGACCCAGGAATATGAGGTAAGGTTTGGGTTAGAATGTCAGCAGATTAATTTTGGGATTGGAGGGAAAGGGGAAAGTAGAAGGGAAAGAGAAGGAAGAGAAAGTAATAAATGTAGCAGCACTTTAAAGCATTAATAAAGTTAGGTAAAGTTGACTGTATGCAAAGTTAAATTTTCCATGTGGCACAAATAGCTAAAACAGAAGATGAGCAATAAACCAGGGACATACTTGCAGCACGTATCATAGCAAAGCTGACTTTCTTCACGTGCAAACTGTACTTCAAAGTCAATGAGGTGGGTTCCTGACGTGGAATTTTAACCCCCACCGTGTATTCGTAATGCCTTTGCCGTTTGCACCCAGCTCCCCAAGCTGGGGCAGCCCGCAGTGGCTTTTCTGTATCTGTGAGTCTGTTTTGTTTTCTTTGTTCAATTCTGTTCTTTAGATCCCACATAGAAGTGAGATCATGTGCTATGTGTCTTGCTCAGTCTGACTTATTTCACTTGGCATTAATACCCTCTAATTCCATCCGTGTCGTTGCAGACGGTAAGATTTCAGTCTTTTTTATGGACAAGTAACATTCCATCGTATATATGTGCCACTTCTTTAGCTAATCATCTACTGAGGGGCACTTAACTTGTGTCCGTATCTCGGCTATTGTGAATAATGCTGCAGTGAACATAGGGGTGCGTGTCTCTTTCTAAATTAGTGTTTTGGATTTCTTTCGATAAATACCCAGACATGGAATTGCTGGGTCATAAGGTAGTTCTATGTTTAATTTTTTGAGGACCCTCCAAACGGTGCCCCATGGTGGTGGCACCAATCTGCAATCCCACCCCCAGTGCACAGGGTTCCCTTTTCTCTGCACCCTCACCAACACTTGTTTGTTGATTTATTGATGACGGCCGTTCTGACAGGTGTGAGGTGGTATCTCATGGTGGTGTTTACTTGCATTTCTCTGACGATTAGTGACTTTGAGCATCTTTCCATATGTTTATTGGCCACCTATATGTCCTCTTTGGAGAAATGTCTATTCAGGTCTCCTTCCCATTTTTTAATTGGATTGTGTGGTTTTTGGTGTTACGTTATGTGAGTTATTTATAAATTTTAGAGACCAATCCCTTATTGGATGTATCATTAGTGAGTATCGTCTCCAAATCAGTAGGTCATCTTTTTGTTTTGTTGATGGTATCCGTTGCTGTGCAAAACATTTTTTTAGTTCGGTGTAGGCCCATTTATGTATTTTTTTCTTTTGTTTTCCTTGCTAGAGCAAATATATCCATAAAAATATTACTAAGAGCAATGTCAGAGAGTTTGCAGCTTATGTTTTCTTCTAGGAATTTTATGGTTTCGGGTCTTACATTTAAGTCTTCATTCCATTTTGAGTTTATTCTTGTATATGAAGTAAGAAGGTGGTCCAACCTTTTTTTTTTTTTTGGCATGTTCCTGTCCAGTTTTCCCAAGACCATTTATTTAATGGACTATCTTTATTCCAATGTGTAGTCTTGCTGTCTTTATTATAGATTAATTGGCTGTGTATGTGTGGGCTTATTTCTGGGCTCTATTATCTTCCATTGGTCTACGTGTCTATCTTTATGCCCGTGTCATGCAATTTTGGTTACTGTGGCCTTGGGGTATAGTTTGATATTAGGTAGTGTGATACTTTCAACTTCATCCTTCTTTCTTAAGATTGCTGTGGCTATTCAGGGTCTTTTGTGGCTCCATATATATTTTAAAATAATTTGTTCTAGTTCTTTGAAAAATGTCATTGATATTTTGATAGGGATTACATTGAATCCAGACATTGCACTGGGTAACATGGACACCTTAACATTGCTAATTCTTTCTGGCCACAAGCACGCAAAGCTACACCCCTTGCTAACGTTCAGGTGGGTGGCATTTCACTGCTTTTGACCTTTTCACCAGTGTCCTAACTGCATTTCCAAAGATGGTGTCATGCTACGTGTGAGTGACATTTGTCTGAAACTTGGGCTTTAGGGAGAACCCTGTCCTTGGGACTTTGAACAGAACTAGGGCAGAGGGAGTCTGATATCAGGAAGTGATAACGCTGTCGCCTTAATGACAGCACGGGTTGTGTAACTTTCTATAGTGATGACCTCATCCCTGCCCAGCCCACTTAATTCTGGTCTCAGTTTTGAATTAATAGTCTGAGTGAGAGACAAGGTGCCCTGTGGCCTGTCACCCTACCCACCTCCACCAATGAGAAGACGCCTCCCAGTGGCTCAGCGGAGGCCTGTCCCCTGGACCGTGAGCTTCCCACTCAGCACCCACAGAATCAGCACCCGGCCAAAAGGTCATGGCCGTCAGACTCAGGAGGGCGAAATGGAAACACCCAATATTGACGGGGAGGCCTAGCCCCAGTGCGCCTCATCGGGCCTGATCCCTGCCTGAAGCACCTTTGCCTTCACTTGTCGTTGGCGTGGCTGGCAGACAGGAGCTCCGCTGTCGGAGTGCAGGGCGGGGTTGACAACGCTAACGAGTGGGGACCACCTGAATCCTGTTCACACAGCATTTTTGTTTGTCTCGCCTTCAAATAATCTCTAACGAATTGCCACAAGTGTCTCAACCTCTTTGCATTCACAGACCCAGAAACCCCTCTGCACGTTGTATTTTCTTTCCGGTGTTAACAGGAAAGGATGGGGCTCATTCTCAGATCTCAGGTAACTCCAACTGGGCAGCCCGGAAGTGACGTCTAGCTGCCGCCTGTCCGCACATCAGGCAGGCCGGAAGTGACGGTGGGCTGCTGCTGCACACATCAGGCAGGTCGGAAGTGACGTTGGGCTGCCGCCTGTCCGCACATCAGGCAGGCCGGAAGTGACGCCGGGCTGCTGCTGCACACATCAGGCAAGCCAGAAGTGACGCCGAGCTGCTTCTGGCGCACATCTGGCATGCCGGAAGTGACGTTGAGCTGCTGCCGCGCACATCAGGCAGGTCGGAAGTGACGCCGAGCTGCTTCTGGCGCACATCTGGCATGCCGGAAGTGACGTTGAGCTGCTGCCGCGCACATCAGGCAGGCCGGAAGTGACGTCGGGCTGCTTGTGGCGCACATCTGGGATGCCGGAAGTGACGTTGGGCTGCTTCCGTACGCACATCTGACGCTTTTTTGGGAAGAACTCAGGAGAGGCAAGTGCCAACCTGACATCCCTGCTCAGGTCCGAGGATTTGAGGGAGGTGGGGACCCAGCTCCGGGAAGAGGGCGGATAAACCACGTCAGGAAGCGGATCATGGGCCTGGCGGGCCCCTGTGTCCCACTCTCCCTGGTGGCCTGGCCTGGAAGCCGAGGGCCGTGTTGAAGTAGCCAAGTCAGCACCGTCTCTTCATCGCTTTGGACGTGAATGGCGTGTGACGGCGCGCCGTCCTCCACGCGGCCAGCTTGCTCCTGCTCTGGTTTGTCCTCCCTCCTTTGGCCTTGGAGGCGCTCCCAAGGGTATGTTCCTGGCTCCCCATGGAGCTAGGGAGCACGTCAATTAAATGTCACCGCAGGTTTAGACGTCATTTCAGTCACTCAACCAATGACGTCCTTTACTTCTTATTGGAAAAGACTGTACTTAATTCAGATTCTCATTTCATCTCAGTCACTATTTTTCTTTTTTTCTCAGTGTGACGTTGCTGGCGTGTTGTCAGCCAACACCCAGGAGTGTTCTGCGTCAGGAGTTCCCGGAGGCCCCAGCACCTACCCCGCTGGCCGGGGGCGTTGGGGGCGGGGGGGAAGGCCGGCCAGCGGCCCTGCTGCGTGACTCTTTGAGAGGTGCGGGGGCGGGCTCACGTGTCCCCGTGTCCCAGCCGGCACCCATGTCTTTATCTTGACAGTGCAACAGCCTAGCTTTCCCTGGAGGTTCCGCTGCATGTCCACTTGGCCAGTGCCCGCTGCACAGACATTGTTTCTCCGACCACCCCTTTTCCAAGCTCCTGAAGCTGGATGGTCCTAGAGTGCCAGGTAGGCCCCTGCCGGGCATATCCGGGTCCCACAGAAGCTTCCGGCCCAGTCCCGTCACTGTGCACAATAAGAGGGGTTCTGCGGCAAGTGACCTCACGGGGCAATCTGACCCTGAGTTCCTAACCAGGCAGGTCGTGGTGGGGAGTCACGCCCAGGGCAGACAGCTTCTCTGGGCCAAGGCTCATCCTGGCCTTCAGCCAGCCCTGTCCGTAGTTTCTCCGGTATGCCTCTTTTCAGACTCCTCCTTCTCGAGGGTGACCACCAGAGAGAACGAAATCTCACTGACACTCCTGTCACTTGCTCTGCTCTCCCACTTTCTCTGAACCTTCCTTGACCTTCCCTCCTCCGTTCCAGATGCACAAGAGGAGCTGCACACTCTCCCTTCCTGGAAGCACTTCTCTGAGTCTATTGCGATCTCACTTCCCAGCAGGTGCATCCTCTGTTTGGTTCTCATAAGCTCTGAGAAAAGTTCTCTGCAGGTCTGGACAGCTGTCTCTCTGGTGCATGGGGGCCTGCCACTCCCTCCCTAGTTTTCTCCTCCTTGCCTCAGGGCTGTGTCTTTCCTTGGTCTCCCCGCCGAGGCTTCAGGCTTCCAGATGAGAAGCTGTCATGCTTCTTTCTGCCCAGAGTTGGTTCCTTTCGGCACCCCTCATTGGTTTAACGTGGTCCTGATGAGGCTGTCGGGGCTGACCTCATCTCCATCCGAGGTGCCAGGTCATATGTGTGGGGACATGACCTGGGCTGGACAGCCAGAAGACTCTGTCCTCCTGGTGTGGCCACTGGTTCAGCAATAGGTATGGAACCCAGGCCAGACCAATCAGAGCCCTTCTTAGACGTTTTTAAAAACTAAAGTTACCTGGAAACATAATCTCTGTCCATTAGGGCTGCTAAATGTGGGGACAGCGAGACAGGGACAGCTAACAGCCATCTTTCCCTTGGCAGCAGAGCTTACGTGCAGGGTAAAGCAAAGCGGAGAAGCGAAGTTCAGAGAGAGCGTGGTGGACTGGGTCACTACTTCCAGCTTTCCACAGTCTCCTGTAATTATATATACGGAGAGATCGATCTATACATCTATCTATCACCTATTATCTATGCATCTGTCTATGTATCTATCTATGCATCTATCATCTATGCATCATCTATGCATCTAGGTATGTATCTAAGTATCTATTATCTATCATCTATCTAAATATTTATTATCTATATATCTATTATCTATATCTGTCATTAATACATCCATCCATTTATCCAGCTATCTATCATCTATATATCCATCTATCATCTATCTAACATCTTTCCCTGTGACTTTGCTGTACCTTTCATGAGAGTACATGGAATTTGCATCCCTGCCCATTGACTTTGCACTTGGACATATGACTTGCTTTGACCAATAGATTGTGATGGCAATGACCAATGTGCCCAGTCTCAGCTGAGGCCTGAAGCATTTTTACCAACTGTTTTGGACCTTCTGCCCTTTGCTGTGAAAAGACCAGGCCCCTGGTAGCTGTCCACCCATCTGTGTTGGTCCCTGGATGGCAACACGGAGCAGCTCTGTAGCCGACCAGAAGCCTGGAGTCCAGCTGAGCCCAGCTAAGCCTGGTCAGTGTTCACATCCTCACGGTCAATCTGTGGACATGTGAGCATGAAGTAAAGGTTCCCATTGGCCTTTGCGATTTCAAGGTGACTTGTTACATAGCTCTGAGTTTTGGGGACTACTCGTTTACACAGCATGGTTGTAGCAAACCTGACTAACACAGATGGCAAGCAAAAAAGCGTTCTGAGTACGTCATTTAAACCCCTGAGTCCCCTTGCATCTGAAGTCAGTGCCACCAGAGTATGTGAGCTGAGTTTCTATTATTAGGAAACAAGCAAGTCCTGACCAATGCACACCCTTTCCTAAGCTCCTAGGATGTGTGCATAGTACTTGGGTCATTACAAAATCTCTCTCCCAGAATGCTGGCTCTGCATCCCAGCAGAGACTCTTGACACAGAGGTCAGGTCATGGGCACCTACGCTGTTGCCACAGCCTTACCTTTAATCTCACCCAACAACTGACACTCTTAACCCAGTTGCTATATTCAACTGCCAATAACCACCTGTCCCTTGCCCTGAGGGCTGGCATCTGCCCCAGCTATAGCTGCACTTGACATGACCCCTGCTTGCTACCCTATTTAGGTCCAGCCTCTGCAGCTATGTCTGTTCCTTCCACTCCTTTGGTCTACTTAGAGTCTGGCTACACCCTTGCCTGCAAACCCACACATCTCAAACAGAATCCATTTCTACTGTGACAATGTTAAGATGGTGAATGCTATAGCAAAAGTAAATGCTAGATGCATGTTTCTCCTGAATGCAGGACAATTATCTCTGACTTTAGTTCAAATAAAATGTTCCTTTCTAACCAACTGGAATTCTGTTTGGGAGTTAAACTCTTGAGGACAGGAATTCTGCAAATGTGGATCGGTTTTGTCAGAATCTAGAAATGGAAAAATGAAGACCAAAATTTGGGGGGTGTCCCCCCATGGAGCAGGTGCATAGCTCCAGTAAAATCCACATCTCAGCAGGGACTAGATAGATGACATTAGGCCGCACCATAGATTGTGCGTCAGGCTCCTTCATTCTTCTTAAAAATATACTATATGTATACCATTTTCAGAAATTTACAAGCTTTCTTTAAAAATAGAAGCACAGATAACAATCTGGAAAACACATAATGTAATAACATACATCTCTACTCTCCCAATCCAATATGTATAACTCTTACACACGTGTCAAATGTGCCTCATCTTTTTTTCTGCAAAGAAATAAAACTTTATGAATGTAGCTAAACCTCCCTCTAGCCACCACTCGTTCCCTCTCTATGCTGTGAGCAGATACGTTTCTCTTTTCACTTCAAATCAATGTTACTTGACTGTTCACGATGCTTTGAAACTTGCTTTTAGTCCGTATATTTTTGAGGTGTGTGCACAATGATCTATCTACATAGATCTAGTGTGTTCCTTTTAGGGACACACAGTATCACAGTGCATGTGTGCACCATGTTTGAAATGCCCATTCCTCCACTGATGCGTATCTAGGTTGTTTCCACTTCTCATGCTGTTGCAAAGAATGTTCTGTGAACATGGTCGTGCATGTTTTCTAGTGCGAGCTCATCATGTTGCTCAGAATCTCGTACCTCCTCCTGAAAAACACAAGCAGCTCAGTGCCCTGTAATTCTGTACGCCCCCACTCTGTCTGGCCTACTGTTTTGTGAGTTACTGTGGTTCCCTTCCTCTGTACTGTCATCATCGCTGCAGTGTGCAGTCGTACAGTGAATGCATATTTAGACACAACGTTTTACCAGTTTGTTTGCTCACCATTCTATCTTTTCTTTGTTTCTCGAAGGGGTCATTTGTTGTTTTTTTGTGTGCATGTGTATACGTGTGAGAAATCAATCATACAAGTCAGAATACATGGAGACACGCACAGACTACTGTGTTCTGTACGAGCATTGGGATGTCTGAGACACACTTCCGAATAGTCTGCGAGAGGTCGGGGTGGGTGAGGACGTAGAGGAAGTAATGGTGGTTGTGCACCGACAGTTATTCGAGCGGGGCTGTACACACAGGGAGCTTGTGCTACGTGCTACGTTTTTGCATACAACTGAAAATGCTCACACGTGTTAAAGAATCTGGGGGAAAGGATGAGCACTGTCCTGGCAGCTGGGGTCCCACGTCCCCTTCACACTTAGCAGCCCACTAGCTGTGCCACTTCTTAGAGGTCACTGCCCTCCTCTGGGCCTCAATTTGCCTCTCTCTGAAATGACCAGGTTAGACCAGACAATGTTTAAGATCCCTTCTTGCTTTGATAGGGTAAGAGTGATCAGAAATCGATATTGGTGATGTTTTTTATTGAGATATATTGTTTTTTAATTTTTTATTGTATTTTGTTGGTATTTGGAGTCTTTTTATTGAGGTATAATTTACATACCATAATGTATCACTTTAAGGTGTACAGTTCAGTGGTTCTCAGTGTATTCATAAGGTTGTGCAACCGTCATCACAGTCTAATTCTGGAATGTGTTCACTACTCCCAGAAGGAATCCCACACCCATTAGCAGCCATTCTCCGTTCTTCTCTTACCCCAGTCTCTACTCTGCTTTCTCTCTCTATGATTGACCTGTTCTGGACATTTCCTATAAATGGAATTGTACCACATGCAGCCCTTTATGTCTGCCTTCGTTCACTGAGCATCATGTTTTCAAGGTTCATTCATATTGTAGCATTTATCAGTACTTCATTCTTTTCTTTGGGTAAATAACCTTCCATTGTGTGGATAATACCATGTTTTGTTTACCCACTTAGTTGATAGATATTTTGGGTTGCTTATACTTTTGGGCTCTTACAAATAATACTACAATGAACATTCATAAATTCTCTTGAACGAGAATTTATCTGAACATAGAATTTTGGATTGACAATGTTTTTTTTTTTTCTGTCCTTGCTTTGAAAATATTATTCCTTTATCTCGGGGCCTTTACTGTTTCATCTGATTGTAATTTCTTGGCCTTTCATCTCTGGCGCATTTTACGATCTTTGTGGTGCCATTGGTTGCACCCCCATGTGTGTTGGTGCGAATTTGTTTTCGTTTGTTGTACTTGGCACTTGTGGTTTCTGACTCAAAGAATTCACATCATTTGTCAATTCTAAGAAATTTCCGGTGATTATTTCCTTGAATATTGACTCTCCCCCATTCTCTGCCCTTTCTCCTTCTATTATTATTATTAGAGTTTTAGTGAATGTATTATCATTTTTGTCTCTAGATCTCTGTATATTTTCTCTCTCATTTTGTGCTGCCTCCTGGGTAGATCCATTCAATCTGTTGGTTTTTCTTCAACTGTATTGAACCCGCTGCTCAATTTATTCACTCTCAGTTTCTATTTACAGTCTTTAGAAGTTTGATTATTTTTCATTTCTATTTGTTTGTGTTTCATTGACTCTTGTTCTTTCTTATATTTCTTCTTTTAGATGCTTTGTAATTTAAAAATGCTTATCTGATGGCCTCAATCTCCAAGGCAAATGAAGCTGTAGCTCACTCTCGCTGCAGCTGTTCATCCTTTTGTGCTCTTCGCCTTGAAAAAGAAAGCACATTGGATTTATTCAGCAGTTCCAGGAGCGTTTTGAGGTCGTCTGGTCTGCCAGTTTGCCAAACTTGAAGTCTGTGAATTAACTGTGGGTGAGTGGGTGGGTTTTAACTTTAAAAACCTAATTGTGGTAAAACACACACACCATCGAACGCGCGGATTGACTTTGAGTAGGGTGCGTGAAGCTGCAAAGAGCATGCCCTTTCTCAAAGAGAGGTGTTAGGAAGGGCTTCTTAACAGGCCGGTAGGGGGCAAAGGTTCTCCAGGGAAGGACATGCCCCGGACCGCAGGACATGGTACACGGAGCACGGGAGCAGATACCTCAAACAGTAAATTAGGGACAGGCTGCGGTGGCTCCTGGCTTTCAGCTTAAGGGACCTTGGACCTTTGAAGGTTTTTGAACTGAATTTGTTCTGAAGGTTGGTCTTGGCAGTGGCAGGGAGCGGTTTGGAGGGCGGTGAGCCGTGGTGGGGAGACCAATCAGGAACCTATCACAGTAGCCCGAAAAGAAGGTTTGAAGGCACATGACAGGGGTCAGGTCTGACACAGGCTCAGAGCTGTTGAGATGACCAAGGGGTGATTGTAGTTAGTCACCAAACTGGGGCCAGGAGAGGATGCCAGGTAGACATGTGGCCGCGTGCTCTGGGGCTGTGCTGCTTCCCCGGGCAGCAGCGTTATAACTCTTAGACGTGCTGTTTATGAAAGGTCTGCTGCTAAGTCTCTCGGCCAGCTGGGGCTCCCCTGGGCTTCAACCGGGCTCGAAAAGTGATTTTAAAACAGAGAAGTAGAGTAAAACAGAGATCCGTAGCTCTGTAGAAGTGGAGCAACTATTCTCGGCATCAGCAGAGGGGTTTGCAGTGGTCTGTCGTGCGCGCCTGTCGTTAGCAAGGTCATCTGTAATCGTTGCGCTGGACCCTGGACCTCCGCCGTTCTTAGCCGGCCAATTTTACCGCCTGTTCCTAGCGGGCACGGGGCAGCCCCCGCTGTCCTGCTTTGCACGTGTCCTGAGGTGACTTTCACGTTTCCTGTGTGCCGGTCTCCTTTTCCCAAATTGCTGTGGGTGGTGGTATCCCTTGTTTCTTAAATGGCTGAATGGAAATGAGCCCCAGCTATGTACAGAGCCCGTGGGCAGTACTGAACGGGCGAGTGGGCAGATGCAGAGCAGTGGGGCCACGACGCTAAGAAGTTTATTGCAGGAGAGCTCGGTTCCGTCGGTTCTGAGAATGGCTGCTGACGGGGTGGGTGTGGGGAGAGGGCTTACTAGGTGAGGAAGCACCTGCAAAGCCAAGCCGAGGCCTGCAGCTCCTCCCCCAGACGGGCAGCGTCTACACCGACGGTGCCGTCAGCCGTTGTACTTTCCTCCGTGTGTTTCTCTGGTCGCAGTTTTGCTCCTTTGTGACAACTGGCTTTTCACATATCTCACGTGTGTTGGTGTGTTTGTTCCACAGTAACTTTTAAAGTCACACCTTAGACGTGCAGCAGAGTTCTTCCTACATAGTAAATATTCAGTAAACCCTGTTGAATGAATGAATGACTATTTTGTAAATTGCATGACCGTTTGAAATCCCACTTAGACACCACCAAGAGGCATTGGGCAACCCCTGCCTTGCTTTTCTCCTTCTGTTTATTGAGCAGCCAGCACAGGGCAAGCACCGTGTTACGTGCTGGAAGCTACGGAGATTTCCTCTTCCACCTTGAGACAATTGGGCCGTTCACGAAAAGCTGTATAGCCTGCTCTTTCACAATGGCCTTGCTCTCGACGCCGGGGCCTGGGTTCGATTCCCAGCCAGGGAACCCCCCCCCCCCCCCCCACCACCAAAAGGCCAGTTCTTGGATTTGATCACATGGTGCTAGTGTGGGGCTTACAGTTTTATTGTTGCTCCAGGTGTATACGTCACAGAGCCACTGGGTTTCAGAGGGATCATTCTGTCTTTGGCCGTGACCACTCCCTTACAGTTTTAAGCGTAGGCATCCTGGTCCTGAGGTCGATTCGTAAAGGTAACTGTGTGGCCCGAGAGGAGTGGGGACAGGCCTCCGGCGTCTTGTCAACACGGGGTGTATATGTTTATTTTTCTGAGGGTTGTAGATTCTCAAAGGACTCTAGAACCCAGAAATGTGAAGAGCAACTCAGTCTGCTTTGCTGCACAGTCCACTCAGGTGCTTGGGTAACATAATTCCAGCCCCTGTGTGCGAATCCTGGCTCTGCTGTCTAATAGCTATACGACCTTAAACAAGCCACTCCACCTCTCTGTGCCTCAGTTTCCTCATCTGCAAAACAGAGGTCACAGTAGTACTATGTCACGGGGATGTGACAGGAAGGATTACATGAAATCCTCACCATAGCACACGTTATATATACAGGGTGTCCCACAATGATTATAAAGTCAGTGTTTATTCACATACAGTTTATTAGCAAATTTTAAAAGAATCTACAGAAATGAATAATATTTTTTGTCAACGCAGTTTTCAAACTGATGACCACTCTGGTCCAGGCACGGCTGGCCACACGAAGCCATGGAATTGCGTCATCGTACCCAACGTTATGACACCTGACCGAGCTGTTCGTACAGTACTGCCAACATGAGCGGACGGTGACACGTTTGAGAACTTCACTGTCAGATTTTGGGAATGACAACCACTCTGATGGCCATTCCAGAAAAAGTTCCAAAACTTCTCTGAAGGGTGGACTAGGTGCTGGCATTGGTGCACAGCTTCCCAAGGGGAGGACTTTGAAGGTGACCGTAGTGATATTCATTCAGCAATAAGGTACAGAATACTTTTTCTGGGATGAGTTCATGAAATTAATCGTCTGACCTCGTGTGTGTGCGTGTGTGTGCGTGCGTGAATGTGCGTGTGTGTGCGCGTGCGTGCGCGTGCGTGTGTGCGTGCATGTGCGCGCGTGCGTGTGCATGTGCGTGTGTGCGTGCGTGTGCGTGTGTGTGTGTTATATATGTTCCTCACTATAGATCTAGGACACAGTACCACTGTAGATGCATGTATATACATATAACTCAGAAAATGTTCAGCCCGTATCTGTTGTGCTCTAACGGTTCCATGGATGTGGCATGATGATAGTCCTGGTGGAGATCATGGTGACCTTCCAAAGCCAGGAAAGAGTGAACGACAATGAGCAGCCCCAGGCAGCGCTGGCTGAGCAGCTGTCGTCTGCAGGCACAGCCTCTCGCTCTGGTTCCTCCTTCAGGTCCAGACGCTCACACCTGGGTCGTCTGCCTGCACCGCTGACAGGAGTGTGTCAGCTTGAGCGGAATCACAGGGGCGGAAGCCGTTGGCTTTTTCGATTTAGTTAAAATGTATCTGAGTCTGTTTCTTAGCCGAGGGCTCTCCTTGTTTTGCCCGTGGCCCGTGCGTTGCTGAGGCCCCAGCGGTGATAAACACGGATGGGAAACTTCCGGCGAGCTGTCATCCCGCTTCCAGTCCCCCAACAAAGCATGGCGACAAGCTGAGAAATTCTTCTTAAGTCCATGTTCACCCACTGACCCACCCCCACTGCCAAAGGGTTAGTCAGATTCGAGTGTATTCCAAAGGTCTTTTCACTTTTTCTGGCTGTGACTGACCCAGGTTTTCTCTAGATAATTGAATTCCAGGGTAATTTGTCTCCTTACCGCTGTTGGGCCAATTTTGCCTCCTCGGATGCCTGAGAGTGACCCCCCCACCGCCCCCAATGTACTAATGTTTCAGGTCTCTACTTTCTTTTCTTTTCTCTTCTTCTTCCTACTTGTTTTCTTTATCCCTTTCTTGCACAAATAGTTGCCCGTCCCGGCCATGGCCGCCCTGGAGTCTGCCTCCTCCGACAATGGCGGCTTCCAGCCCTGGGCTCCGCCTCTGGAAACAACTCTGTCCCCTCGGGGACCCCCCTCACGAAAGGCTGCCGCGTAGAAATTGTGCAGAGGGGTGCTACTCACACGCAGGCTGCCTGGCAGACTCACCACCTGGGGGATCTATTGACCATTGCCGGGACCTTTTCAGGAGTGGAAGATGGGCGCCTGAGGCCTAAACTCTCGGCCTTTGTTTCTCAAAATGTGGTCCGTGGGGACAGGGCCGGACATGTCATTTGCAGGAGTCAGTGCACAATGAAAATGAGGGGCCTCTTGTTCATAGTTACCAAGACTTCCAAGACAGCAGCAAGCCCAGTGTGGGTGCTTCTGGGTGCAGAGCCCGTGCCCCCCGCATAGGCCGTCCTCCCCGTGGGGCCGCGCCCGTGTGCAGCCAGAGCCCGCGCCCCCCGCACGGGCCGTGCTCCCCGTGGGGCCGCGCCCGTGTGCAGCCAGAGCCCGCGCCCCCCGCACGGGCCGTGCTCCCCGTGGGGCCGCGCCCGTGTGCAGCCCAGGGCGTCAGGATCTCTGGAACCTGGTGGGTAAAAGTCTGATTCCTGAGCCCGACCGGAGAACGATGAGTTGGAATCTCAGTGTTTGGGGATCAGCATTCTTTCCAGATGCTGATTTTTGTTCACACCAGACTGCAAGGACACGCGTTGCCCCACGTGCTCGGGGAGGGGAAAAGCAGTCCCGTCCCTGGGAAGAGGTCTCCTGCCCGCCCGCACAGAGCACCGGCCCTGAACCCCCTGCAGCATTTAGTTTTGCTTTCTCACACTCTGTATCCTTCTCTCTCTCCCCTTCCTCTTCTACTCTGTGCTTGTCTGGGACCTGTCAGTGCTACCCCAGGCATGGCTACGCTTAGTTGGTGACACCGAAGGCACAGGAATTAGTAGAGAAAGTTCCAGGGGAGGGAGTAGGACCTTGGATGGCCCGGGCACTCTTCCTGCAGGAATTGTGCCTTTTTGTCAGACTTCCCTTTTCTTCACGTTTGCTTTTACTTCTCACCCAACAGAAAGGGATAAAGAAGCAGAGAAGCAAAGCTCTGCACACAATGCCACTCCCACCCTCAGTCCTCATCAGTCTGGGTTCTTCCAGGCAAACGCCCTCTAGATCTTGGAACTCACTTCTGCAAATTGTCACTTTTGACGGAATTGCAACACCAAGGGCTCCGGAAGGCACCCTACCCTGGGTCACTGGAAGAAACCATTCTTACCAAATTACCCCAGTAAGCACCTGGTGGAAAATTCTGAGTGTAGCTGTAGGTCATCGAGGCAGTTCAAGGTCAATAATCCTCTCTACATGGGTTTTAAAGGTGAGCACAGCAAACGCTCTTCTTCTTTACTTAGTTTTTGGCTCACGGTTTTCTCTGAGTTACTGTTAAGCAGGAGCTAAGCAAAGCAGATGCTGTCTTGGATGTTCCCTTGATGAAAAGCTGACAGATATTTAATCAGCAGGTGTTTCTAAATTACTTACCAAACTACTTTTTCCTGTCTTGATTTTCACCTCTATTCCCTATGCTCCCTCTGAAATGACTATAAAATCATATGGAACATCAGCTGTAATTGAACAAGTTTAAAAAGGTGGTAAAGGTGAAGGGGAATAAGAGGCCACATTTCCAGGTAAAATGCACCCAAGTCATGGGGATGGAACGTGCCGCACAGCGCATGTGACAGCATAGTGAGGTGTCAGGCGGTTGCTGGACTGATGTGCCTGTCACTTCTTTGGGTCTATAAATGTTGCATAACTACGGTGTACCTCTGAGGCTGATACAGTCGTGTATGTTAGCTATAGTTTCTATAAACATCTTAAACAAAAAAAGGAGGCGCCGTGCCTGGGGCATGACTACCCACCGTGACCTGCCCAGACAGCAGTTAACGGTCAGACCTCCCTGTGAGGTTACTTTTTGTGCGGACCCCCTCTCGTGCACAAATGGTGCGTTTCATTGTACGTAATGTACAATAAAGCTGACTTTTATAAACAAAATATGTTCACGTGGAATCTAAAGAACAGAGTAAATGAACAAGCCAAACAGAAACTGCCTTGTAGACACAGAGAACAACTGAGGGTTGCCAGATGGGGGGGGCTTGGAGAGCTGGGTGGAAAGTGAAGGGTTTGAGAAGTGCAGAGTGGCCGGTGCAGCACGGCCACCGGTTTGTAAGGGAGCGTGTAGAGACCGAAGGCCGTAATGTTACAGCCACTGTGAACAGTGCCAGGTGGGTGCTGGACCAACCGGGAGGTCGCTGCACACATCCTGCAGATGCTGACCACTCCGCTGTCCGCCTGAAAGGAATACAGAGTAATTGTGCGTGGCCGTGGGCACTGAAAACAAAACTAATTGCAAAACCGTTCAGAGAAGCTGCTAACGCACCTCCCCGCACACATCACCTAGAATTCGTACTACAGATGAAGGCCAGGTCTTCTCAGCTCCCAGGCTGTCCACCCCCTCTTGCCAAGTTTCCTTTCTGTCCACTTAAACAGTGTAGTGACCGACACCTTCATTTTATTGATGAAAATACCAAAGCTTAGCAAGAACTGGGGTAGAGGCCATAGTCAATGCGTGAGAAGCCCAGCTGGGAGGGAAGTGCTCCTCGTTGGGCTCACTGCCCAGCGTGTGTGCCCTCGCCTGTGCTTGAGGAGCTGCCCGCGTCCTTTACGTAATTGCTGCGATGTTACCCTGTCCTTTACCCTCAGCTTTAAACATGACTGACGAGAATTTGGTGTGTCACCTACGACGTTTCTCGGTGTTTACAAAGTGGACTAGTGGGAAACTTTCAAATTCAAGATCAATGTGGATTTTACTGATAGAGCCACTGGCTACGTTTGACTGCCATTAGCCAGAGTGTCTCTCTCGCTCTCATTTGGCCACACGGACTACTGAAATTATTTTCGAAGTTGTGTACATCATTAAATCCCAGTGCTTCTGAGTCCGGCTAGTTGGCCGCGTTTGTTTGTTTTACATGGAAGGGGTTCCGAACACACCATCCCAAAATATTATTTTGCACTGAAAGCACTTGAAACACAGCAGATTTGGGAAGAGCTCCTTGCTCTGCCCCTCTCCCCCTGGAAGCAGGCCATCAGATCTTCTTGGCAGAGATAGCCCGGTCCAAGAAGGGAACGTTCTTTGTCCTTTTCCACCCACTTTTATTGACATCTAACAATGTGTAAGTCTGAGGTGTACAATGTCAGGGAGGAAAAAATCACCTCTATTCTTTCAGTCTCTTCTGCCTGGTCTAAAAACCAAATTGATACGGGACAGACTAGCAGCAGAACAACAAAGTTCAGTCACGAGTGTACCTCACGTAGACTTGGCGGACACCAAGGGAGACTGACCGGCTCCTCAAGGTGGTGGAAGCTTAAATCCCACCTTCGGCTAATGACAAAGGTGCCGGGAGTGGAGAGTCAGTTACCTGAGGTTATACCTGGCCCCACCTGATGAACGAGGACAATATTGTCATGCAGATTTAAGCCCTAACCTTCTCCACAGGCCTGGGACCGTGAGGGAGAGCCCCTCACCCACAGAGGTTTCCCTTACAAACGTAAATGCCCTTTACCAAGGGCTGTAGGGTTTTCAGGGCTTCTCCCTTGTATGCTGTTTCTTAAAAATATTGTAGAGTATTTCTACTAACCAATGTCACCCCAATAAATTTAACAATAATAAAAAAACAAGCAAAAAAAAAAATAGATGAAATAACCAGCCTGAAAAAATCTCCAAGAGGCACATTTTGGCATGGCAAACTCCATCCCCTTCAACAACATGATGATTGGATGCATGTGTCATACATGACGTATGTAATATACATCACGGATGGTCACCACGATGCGTTCAGCTCACATCCGAGGAAATGATTCTATTCTTGTCTTAAGCAGCCTGGGAACTTAAACTTTGGAACTTTCCGGTCCTATGTCACTGTCTGGGCATACATCAGAACCCTAAATGACTCTCCGATTATCCCCTGAGGAACTAAAGGGCATGCCCCTGTGTCCAGACCACCCACAGATCTGACCAGACCTCCTGGGGCTGATCCTGCGGACCACGGAGCACCCAACAGTCAGACCGCGTGACAGACCAAGTGTCCCGGACCGATCCTAAGGCTGCAGATGACTAATATTTGTTATTCTCAGGGATGCACTTTTTACTGTAAGAACTCTTGACCTGTCTTTCTTGTTTAGAGTACGCCTGGGTTTTTGCCTAATTGTGTTTCTGGTTTGCAAACTCCAAGACCCCTGATTAAATCTTGATCATGCATTTCCAGCCAAAGCCTTCATTCAACACATCCATCACCCCAGAAGAATCCCTGTATTGTGGACAGAAAGGGGAGCTGTAATAAATCTAACCAAAAGGAACCTCCCAGGGTGGTCTGATCCTGAGTTCCTAACTGGGCGAGTCATGGTGGGAAGGCACGCCCACGGCCTATAACTTCTTTAGTGAAAGGCTTGTCGTTGGCCTTTGTTCTGGGGCATCTAGGTCACCACACCTTGGAAAAGCCTGAGTAATCCTCTTTTTCTGACACCTCAGAAGCCTAACCACCCTCCAGAGGGGTGTGGTCTTGTTAACTATCCTCCAACCCAGTTCCCGCCTTGCTTTCTCTGCCTTCAGGTAATCCTACCTACATTCCTCCCTTAATTCCAGATACACAGAAGAAACTGCAAACGGCCATTCTCCCAGGCATTCTTCTCAGTGTGCTGAGATCTTGCTTTCAGATGTATCCTCTGTTTGGCCCAAATAAACTCATAAAAATTCTCTCTACGGGTTTGGATGTTCTGGCTTTGACATTATCATCAAGAGACTGGGAATCGATGCCAAGATGGACCTGGACAAACGCAATGATTAAGGTAACCCCTGATCTTCGATTGGGCTCCCTGTGGATTTCCTAATCATGGTCCCTCAATTTATTGTCCCTAGGCCAAGCCTCCTTGTCACAGCCTCACAAGTTCACATTCTTTGTGCAAGCCCATGCATAAACTTTCAGGTCCACCTTGTTCAGGTCTTCATTTTCTTTCTGAAGATGACTGTGTATAGAGGAAAATATTCAAGAAACGGGTAAACTTTTCTCCTGTTACTCTGTTTTGTGTTTGTGAACTCCTAGGCCAACCAAAGAACCCAAGAGGGTAGAAGGAAGCTGTGCCCCTCCTACAACATACTTAGAATACACTCATAGGGACTGATTTGATAGTCATGGCTCTTCCTTTAGGCTAATTTTTAATAGGAGAAGCAACAAAAACCAGTTGTAATCTCAAGTTTAAATTCACAATGAATTCTCACGTGTTTTCTTTTGTTCACCCTTTAGAATTTGAAAGCTTAGCCTTGATTTGCTTGCAGCTTTACCTTTATCTTCAGTTCTCATTGGCTACTGCCTTGCACATCATAATGGAAGCCAAGTCTGTCCCTAGAGCCAGTCCAGTACCATCATTTCAGCAACAAATTGTGTGTCACTGAAACTTGGACACCCACAACCGGATCGTGAATGTAACTACTCACCCAGTAATGCACTGTCTTTGTCAACAACCTCTGATAATTGCAGAGATGACCATGTCAGACTAGCTGTGCCACAGGGCACTGTTGGGTCACTGGTGACAAGTACAGGGTGCAGGGGTGGGAGGGGCCTCTTGGTGTTGTAAAGGATGATGGACTCCGCCCTCCTGTGGGGAAGTGTGACACCCTAAAAATGGAGAGACCAGATTCCAAAGATCCTCAGCTGACCCTGGAGGATGTAGAAGTTTACTGAATTCCCCTTGCTTTTTCGACAGCTAGTCGGGAGTAAAACGTACAAAGAATAGTAGCTGAAGTTGCGGAGAGAAGCCTGACAAATCTGCTTTGGACTGTTCGATGGTGACTTTTAGGTAAGGGAGATGGGGGAAGGCAGCCCTGGACAATGGGACTCAGGAATGTCCCGTAGGTTGGGGACGGTGGTAATGTCCTCATTAGCTGAGAAACTATGAGCATCGTGAGGAAATGATGTGGTTTGTGTCATCACTGTGAGCATCAATCTGGGAATGGGATTAAGGTGACAGAATTGTAGGTAAAGTCTTGATGGAAAAATACTAAGGCTCTTTCTCACATGGTTTAGCACACAATGGAATGTTCCAGAGGAAGCTTCTTAGAGTAAAGCACTTCGTTTTGTCTAAGCAAAATCAATGAGAGGAGGATGTAGAAAAGAATGGAAATCTTTGAACAATCTGTTTTCTAATTGTGCACAGCTCTGTCACCTCCCTTCTACCTCCCGCTAAGCCTGAGGTCCTTGGTCTCATCTTCGCCCTGTGTGACTTGCTACACTGGGGTCAAGTGTTTGATTCACAAACTCCTGCATTCTCTTTCTGATGGACTGTGCAAGTGTGTGATTGTTTTCCTTGATTTCAATCTCAAAAGCTTTATGTCGAACCTGGAAAAACAGATGTTATTATTGTTTTGTCTTCTACAAACAATGTAAAAAAAAAGTGGTAATTAGTATTTTCAATGCAAACTACTCTTCGAAGGAAGCCACATCCTTTAAATGTAGTTCCCGTAACTTTATTTATACTGATTTTATGCCTTTCAAGCTTAGCTGGGTGGCCATGGTTCCAAAATGCCAGTATCAGGACCATCTTATTCGAGTGTGATAAATTCCTCTTGGAACTGAATGCGAGGAAACTGTTTTTCTCTGCTAGCTCCTATACAGTATGCACTTCCTTGTTTTAGGTCATTAAGGATGTCACCCAACCTGTTCTTGGTTTCTAAGTTAGAGCTTAATTGAAAGCTCACATGCAGAAAATCACTCATTCCGGGTCAACGGACACAGTATCGGGGGCCGAAATAGGTCCCGATCTGCTCTCACATTGAAAACGTTGCAAGTCTTTCTGACTTTTACGTGTTTCAAGACTCAGTGGGCTCACGTTGGCGGTTTTGGCGGCAGCAGGGAATAAATCCTAATACCTTAGTAAGGAAATATAAGGCAGACGCTTCTGTTTTGAGTAGGATTTGGCTAACGCTTTCGGATTTATTGCCGAAGCTTTCACAGACGCCGCCGAACAATTTACTGGCCATTGGCAGAAACACAGGCTCGAGCCTAAATCCCTAACTTTTGGCTTCTGCCCCTGGTGTGTAACCCGTATCCATAGATACTGGGGAAAGCGTCCACGAGCTAGGGCGGCCCCTGCCCCTTCTAATCTAGACTGCTTCCCTTTTTGGTGGGAGGGGCAAAAAACCGAAGGGGATTTCCGTGATCGCCCGCGGAGCCCGGCTGAACCACAACTCCCAAGGTGCACCCGGCTTCTAGGCTGTCAGAGAAGCAGCTTCCGGTTGGGCCAGCGAGGCTGCGCACGAGGTGTGGTCTGATTGGGTCGAGCCGCCTCGTGCGATCCGCGTTAAGGCGACGTGCGCGCGTGGGGGCGGGCAGACGCGGCGGCGGCGGCGGCGGCGCGCGCACTGTCCCAGAGGCGGCATCGCGGCGGCGGCAGCGGCGGAGGCCACCCCGGGTTGGGCCCCTTCCCTCCTCCGCTCCCCCCTCCTCCCCCTCCCCTCCGCGGTGGTTCCCGAGGCGTCCGCGACGGGCGGCGAGGCGGCGACGAGCTCTGGGTGAGGGAGCCCCGGAGTGCGGGCGCCTTTTCTCGGGCGGAGAGGGCGAGGGAGCCTGGGGTCGAGGAGGAGGCGACGGCTGAGGGCCGGGCGCTCTGGGCGCGAGCCGGGGAGCGGGCGCTCGTCCCGGCCCTGGACTTGACCTCCTGACCCGCCCCGCCGCCCCGGACGGTGTGCGGCGCGGTGGCCGGCGCGGCCCTGGGTCTGAGCTCCTCGTCGCGATCGCCCACCGGCCGCCTCGCCCCTCCCAGCGCAGGGTCTGAGCCCTCTCTGCTCGCCGCGCTTCGTGTGCAGGTGCTGGCGGAGCGAGTCTGCTCCGCGCGCCTTCGTGTCCGGCTCGGGTGTCGCCTCCAGGAATTCCTTCCGTGGCAGCTTCGCTGGGGTCCCGCCTAGTGCGTCCTGGGGCAGCACCTGCAGGGGGACCTGGGAGGGAGTTGTCTGTATTGGATTCCCTCCCCCTTTCGTAGGTGCTGTGTCGGGCCCTGTGTCCCCACGCCCCGTGGGGCTCTTCGCCTGTCGCCGTGCTTTTCATGCTGACGACAGGCGTGACATCGGTGGTAGGGGGCCTGGGAGGGAGTTGTCTGTATTGGAACGTTGGCCTCTGGAATTGGACACCGTCCTGTCACGGGCGGCCCAACAGTGAGTTTTGCTGGAAAGATTAAAAAATCCGAGGAAGATGTTACTGGGCGATTTGACTTCGTTGCAGATTTTGGGGCATTTTTTGCTTTCTTTTTTAGTAGAATGTTTTTTTTTAATATTACTATTTTAGACTCCGGATTTCTCAGCTTTTTGTTATTCCCATTGTATGAGCGATGGGTGGGAAGAATCCAGCCATGATGCCTCTGTTTATCATATTAACGGGGCTGGATACTTTTGGGACAGCCCTCCTGTTATTTCCAAAAACAGTCCTCACCCCACTAACCCCCCCCCAAAAAAAAACCCATTTAAAACCCTGAGCAGTCTGTCGAAATGTTAAACATCATTTGATCACAAAACCAATGAAGTATTAAAAGTAACTTTGATCAGCCCAGAGCTTTAGTTTTCTGGGGGGAGACCAGAAACTTTTCTGCAGTTTGAAGATGTCCTCCTGCTGAGGGCCACCTTAAGGTCTCCTCACACTGTCCTCTGACACTTAAGTCTGTGAGCACGTCATAGATTTTCTTCTTCCCTGAGTTTTCATTTCATGAAAGTTTCATTTTGATGCTGTTGGTTGGTCAGTTTTCGTCCTCCCTCACAAATGTGTAAGATCGGTGACTTGTACCTGAAAGCCCTTCATCAGTACTAGGGACCTCCACACCCACGCACACACGTGGTGGCAGCTGCTTGGTGGTGAATTATGAGAATTGAAAACATTCAAATTGATTTAAATATGAAAGATATTTTTTGTAACTTCTGTTTTAACTGCCTACCGACAACAGTATCTTCCTGTTTACACTACAGGCTACTTAGTAGTAAACTTTCTCTTACGGGGACGAGAGCAGGATTTCCAGAGCAGTGTGTGTGCTTCTGTCCCTGGACTTACATGGATTAATAAATGAAGGGAGGTTTTTTCCGCTGATGGTACCGATATAGCTGATGCACTTTCTTTGGTTTAAATCACATGCTGTTTTCCAAAATGAAAATAATTTGGGGGGGTTCCCTGGTGGTGTAGTGGCTAGGCTTTGGCACTCTCACCACCATGGCCTGGGTTCGATCCCCGCTCAGGGAACCAACCAAAAAACAAAACAAAATGAAAATAATTTTGTTTTATTCTTCATTTCAGGGGTTGGCAAACTTTAAACTTGTGGGCCAGCCCCTGCCAGCTACCTCTTTTTGTAAACTTAAGTTTTTATTGGGACATAGTCATGCACATTCGTTGAGATACTGTCTGTGGTCGCTTTTGTGGTGCAACGGTCGAGCTGAGTAATCGGGACAGAGACCCATACGGCCTGCAAAGCCTAAAATACTTACTGCTTAGTCCTTAATAGAAAAAGTTGTGTGATTTCTGCTTCATTTTATTGAAAATGATGCATGTTCCATGTAGAAAGTTAAAATGAGTCAGGAAAGTAGAAAGAAAATAAAAGTTATCCAGAATTGCACCACTCAGAGGGTTTGTTTTTCTGATTATCCAGTTTGTTAGTGATGATTTTTATATAAATGTGTTCATATTGTTATGTGTTGGTTTGTAATTTGCTTTAAAAAAAGTTCTCAGGTTATTTTTATTTGGCATTTATAGCATTTTGCCATGTATAATACGCTTTCTTGTATAATGTGTGCTCATGTTTTTGACCCAAACTTTCAGGAACAAAATCTTATGTTTTAATTTTTTAATTCAAATTTTTACTTGTTCATATTTAGTTACTTGTGTTTTGTATTATAAAGGAACTTTAGCATTTGTTTTTAAACATATTTTGGTACAAGAAAGTTTATGTAACAAATAATTACAAAACATAAGAACAGATAGAAGGTACACCAAATTTTATGTAAAAATTTTATGTCGTATTTCAGGATATTATTTTGCATACGGATATCGTTACTGATTCTAGAGTTACACTTTTAACTCATGAGCATAAGTGAAAGAATTAAAAATGTTTATATGCATAAGGAATTAATACTACCCAGGTATAATGCACATCCTTATTTTTCCCTCACAAATTTGGGCAAAAAAGTGCATATTATACATGGCAAAATATGGTAAATATGTTTGTATTTTCTGCATCAGATAGCTCACTAGAAAGGGGCTTCATGAACCAAGTTTTCTGATTTGTCACACTAGGCAAGATTAAAGTAAAATTGTTTCAAATTCTTTTTTTTGGCGGGGAGGGTTGTTCGCTGGCTGGGAATCGAACCCAGACTTACGACATTGAGAGTGCCAAAGCCTAGCCACTACACCACCAGGGAACCCCCAGAATAAAATTTTGTTGTTGTTTGGTTTTTGTTTTTTATTTATATCGGTGGTTCCCTGGCTGGGAATCGAACCCAGGCTGCAGCGTTGACAGCACCGAAGCTTTACGAAGCCTAGCCACTATACCACCAGGGAACTCCCTAAAATAAAATTTTTTATGGGTGCTTGATGATAAATTACAAATACTTGGTAATGGTGGTGGTGGTGGTGGCAGCTGCAGTGTTGCAGAGTTTAAAAAAAATAGGATCAAACAAGTCGTTGTTCAGCAGTGTGTTTTGTTTTGTTTTGTTTTCAAAATAATAGTGTTTTTGGACTTTTACATGCAAATAAACAGTCTCGATTCACTAACTTTTACACGAATGACAAACCGGCCTCCTCCATGAAAAACTCACTTGGGAGTTCCCGTCACTGCGCCCCTCGTTTTCAGAACTCTGTCTCGGAGTGCCAGCTGCTTCTCTCTGAGGCAGTGCTCATTGCTGTTACTGACTGCACATTCTGGCTCTTGCAGGAAGCTCTTCGGAGTCTTGGAGATTTCTTGTTCTTCGTCGAAGAGGGGCGCTCACCAACCCATTCACCATCACCCTCCTCCTCCTCACTGAAACTGGTATGTCCCCAGCCGACTTTGTCATCCTCGGCACCCTCCAGAACTTCCCGTCCCAGAACGTGGTCATTAGCATGTCATTGTCCATGTTCCTGGACCCTTGAGTTTATCAAGGTCTTTGTAGCTTTATGCCTGAATTCCTTCTGCAGCATCTAAGGGTTCAGTGTTTGACAAACTGGATCCGAGTCGTAGCAGATACCACATTCTCATTTTGTGTGTTTGGTACTGACTGGGCCCCGTCTGGAGCGCAGTGAGTCATTGAGCTGTTACCTTTCATAGCACTGAGTCCCACCTGCCGCCATGGCTCCCCAGAGCTCTTGCCTGTGACAGAATGGGAGGCCACAGTCATGAGCATGAGTGATCTTTGGCACTACCCCTTGGTGGGTGGGGTGTTTGTGCCGCAGACAACAGGTTTTGTTTTGTTACTTCTGTTTTGTTTGGTGCTGCTGCAGAACCCTTTGCGCAGGGGGACAGAAGTTAGAAAAAGCTCAGATTCCCACTAGTCTGGTTATGAAGTTCACGTGTACTGTCTTCACTGAGACGTCTCTTTAGAGCTCGTCTTCGCCTCTGTAGCTTTGCTGCAGACTCTTGGGGATCGCGCATCAAATGGGCGCAGAGGCGCTTGCATCGCCCTGTTATCCAGGTCTGTGTCGAGAGTCTGTCCCCTGTGTGCACTGCCCTAGCATTCTGAGTCCCTGTCCTGTTTCTCTTACTCACCTTTCCCTGGGAAGAGTGTCAGGGCATCCACGAATACCTTGGTGACCTTAGAGAAGCATGTAGCCATGAGAGCGGTGACCATCTTGGTGTCATGTCAGGTACTTCTGTAGAGTTCAGTCACCCCCCCCACCCCCACCCCAAAAGACATCTCAGCTGCAGTTGCATTGCTGTTCCTTGAACTGTGTACGTGAAACTCTGTATTTACTTTATTCTTGTGTTTTGCACTTTCATTCTCACTAGCCACAAAGTGAGTATATGAAGTCTTAGATGCTTTGATGGTAGTGTATTAACACAAGTCCCAAGAAGAGCTCTAGCAAACTTGGTGGATTGATGAGATTCTTCTCAGTGAGATTCAGGCTTTGCAAAATGTTACTGGAAGATCTAGGTTCAAGATAGTGTAATTGTAGGAGAGCAGGTCTCTCAGCTCTGAGGACAGTCATCTAGATGTCCTGGGCAGCAGTGACCAGTGTGTGCCAGCAGCATTAGCAGTTTTGCCAGTTCTTTGCAGGGGCATCTGGTTGCAGTTTGTAGTGAATGTCCTGTTGCAGAAGATCCTCAGTGCAGGCTGGAGAGTCCCCACTGTCCTGTAACTGCTGCAGGTTGCTGGGTAGCTCGTGTTTGTTCCTGCTGGGCGTGTTGGCAGCACGCTGACTCACTGGGAGCGGTTGTCAGAACACCCACACCTCTGACCCCGCAGCCCTGCTGGGGCTGTGGCCTGGAGTCCTGCTTCCTGGTATGTGGGGAGACACCTTGGGAGCTCAGCAGGTGGCGCTGTCCTGGCCCGTGGTGGTGTGCTGGACACGTAACCTCCGTGGAGAGCTTTCCCCGGCAGCGAATCTGCACTGCTCTGTCCTTGTACGTAGTTCTTCAGCATTGTATTCAGTGGCTATGCCTTAATTTAATAGTGTTGCTATTGCTGGATATTTAGATTATTTAAATTTATTGTGTGTTGTATGTATGAAAATCTGTATAATTGTTGCATGCTAATGGACACCTTAGGGTAGCTTTCTAAGACTAATTACAGGGTTGAAGGAACTACATTTTTTATTTTGATGTTTATTACCAGACTGCCATCTAGAAAGGTCACAGCAAGAAACTCTCACCAGAAATGTGGGTGTGGGTGAGATCTAGCTTCTTCGTGCCATTGCCACCTTTATTTTTTTAATCTTTATCTGATTGGCAGTTAAACATTTCTTGCCATGTGTCCTATCTCACTGGGAGATGGTTTTGCTTTGCTTGCATTCTTTTGAAGTTGGTTTAGAAATACTTTAGGTGGGGCGTGCATTCTGTGGCTGTTCTCCCGAGTCCTCCCTTGGAGCCGCTCCCGTGCTTAGATCCCCTGCTTGGCCCTGGAGAGCAGTGTTCTGTTGCCACCCCTGTTAGAAGAGGCTGGGAGTCTGCCAAGTAGATGGCACATTTCTTGAGGGTAAGCTTTCTTCATACCTAATAGCAGTCCCGGTAGATAGCAGGTGGTGAGAAAATGGTCTTTTTTAAACCTAAATTGGACTGTGTTCTTTTGGGCTTACTACTGGGTGAGTGCTTTAATTTTGTTAAAAATAACCTTTTCAAAGTGTTTTTGAAATACAAACTTGAAAAGTTGCAGTATAAAATCGTCATCCTGGTGTACATTCTCTAACTCATCCTTTATTTCTAAAATAAGGTAGACAAGACTGATTGATATGCCAGAACCTATTTGTTAGGGATAATTAACCTAACCTGTTTAATAAATATGTTTGATATTCAGTTTTGGAAGTTAGGGAATGGATTAAGTAGGGGATTGGTTCACATAACCCATGGCATTGAGGTTACTGTTTTGGAGAACACCTTGTGTGCTAAGTGATACTGGAGCTCCCTTAATTACTCTGTATGGTGAGTGTCCTGACAGAAGGCAGGGGAAGCTGAATTCTGAAAACTGACTTCCAGAATGTCCTGCGTGCCTGCAGGCTTCGGGAGAACACCTGTGAGAAAGGACACCACAGGTTTTTTTAATGGATGACCACAGCAAAATGGAATTTCTTAGTAGCTAGCTGACAGTGTCCCAGGTGACTGGACTCTGTTGTCCACGGTATCCGTGCAGTAGAAGATGAAGCACATGCAGCACGTGGTCATGAAGGGACAGTGTGCATCAGCTTGCTCGCTTTGCGCCGCCCAGGCCTTTCTGGTGTAGGTTCTATTGGCGTGTTCCCTTCAGTCCTGTACGCTCTGAAGGTTGAGTTGAGTGGCCACGTGCCTAGTTGTGTGTCCACACCCCGCCCCGTGGTCAGGGAGGAGGCAGTGGCTGTGAGAACATGTAAGCACGGTGCAGCAGGAGGGTTGCTTTGTATTTCCTTGGAATTTATTTATATCCTATCTCACTCCAGAAGAATTCCTGGTAATTTAAAATCAAAGGCCCAGATATGTAATAAAAGCCTACATAAAGGAGATGAGGATGAGGAGGAAGCACGCGTGCTTTTCCCAAGTGGCAGCGTACTGGAGTGACTAAGCAGGAGATGGACGTTCGAAATTTCTTGGCAGCAAAGGAGAAAACGGAAACACGATGTAGTACGTGGCTCTAAGTGGGACGGAGGAGCAAGGCCACTTTTCCGGGGGTGACTCTTCCTGACACATTTTAAGGAACGGTTCAAATTAGGCCTCACATCAGAGCCGGGATTTTGTTTGTTCGCGGGCTCGTTTCCGACTGGCGGCGGCCCAGGAGGAAAACAGGACGGAGCGTTAACCTTAAGTCAAGGGAAGGGGCTCGGTCTGGGGTTGGTTTGAATCCAATTTAGATTGCAGATACTGTACGTGTTTTACTTGGCTTTTGGTTTTATTTTTTTTTCCTCAAAATATGTCAGACGTACACAACACAGAAACAGCATAATTAACATTCACGTATCCACCACACAGCCGCATCAAGTCTTAACGTTTTCCCAGTTTTCATTTTTAAAGAAAAAATACTGCACACACCATCGAAGCATCCTTTTGGATCATGTGTCCCTTCCCTGCGTTTGATGCTGATTATTCCTAATGCCTGTTTTTATGTAATTCCTTTGTAGGAATATATTCATAAACACATTATAATATTGCTGTGTGTGTTTTCAAAGTCTGTTAAACAGTTTTCTGCCCATTCTGTAACTCGTTTGTGACGAAACATGTCTTTTAGGGTCTTGGGAAGTAGATGAGACTTCCCGTTGCTGACCTACACACGTGGCAGGTGCATGTGGGTCAGTCTCATCTGTCACCCCCTTCATCTGCTGTATGTTACCGTATTGCTGTAAGAGTACAGCCAGTTTAACTGTGTCCTCACGTTGATAGGTATTCAGATTGTTTCCGTTTTCCCTGTTCTAGAAATGATGCTGCTGTTAAGATACTGGGTAGAAGAGTTATCAGGTTGAATCGCAGGCAATAAGGATAAATGTTTTGTGAAATTTTTCATGGTGGAGAGCTTTTCGGAAAGAAAGAGCTTATTGAGTCAAATGCCAGCCAGGAAAGGACAGGTCCTGGGACGAATGGGCCAAACTGCCAGCAGCAGGGCTGATGGAGAAGGTGACATGGCCACCATCCTGGAGTCACTGGGTGCATTTATACGTGATGTTTCAGGGTGTAGGAGAGTAGGTCGTTCTGAAAGAATTTACACTGGCTACAGACAAGGGGGCAGGAAACAGTGTAACTGGGCCAGCCCTAGGAGAGGCGCGTGGTCTGTGAGGGGAAGCACTTACCGTAATACTTTGCGTCGGTGCTGGCCACTGAACGTGGCACGCAGGACGCTGTGGGTCTGGCGCCTCTGTGGAAGTTTATTCCAGGCATTCAGAGACGTGAGCAGTCTTGTCCGTGGGCCTGCGGCTCTGAACTGACTCACTGCTCTTGCCTCTTCTCTCACTTTTGGGCCGGCTGTGGTTTAATTTAGGACATCTCAGAATTTTTCTCATGTCGCCACATTGAACACTCCTGGTTCGGAATCCTTGTGCACACAGTTAAGAACTTCGGTAAGGTTTTCTTTCTTTTTTAAAAAAAAATTATTTTTTTCAGTAACAGTGGTCATTCAATATTATTTTATATTAGTTTCAGGTGTATAGCATGGTGGTCTGAGTTTGGGGCATTTGATTTGATATAGTTTCTCATAGTAAATGATAAAATGCAGGCTTTTGTATTTGCTTGGAGTTTTAACCTGCCATATTTACATGTGGTTCTTTCAGAGTGGTACTTTGTGACACTGAGTGGTTTATTTTGAACTGAATGCAGTTGAGACTATTCAATTTCTTGAAAGACAAGCTTGTTAGACTTCTTGAGATGGCCATATCGTACTTTTAGAACTAGGAGTCCTAAAACTTAAAAAAACTCAGAGAAAGTCCAGTGTCTTTCTCTAGCCTCTATGTTTTAAAGCCTTAGGACTTGACTTTGAACTTTTGGGGATGTGACAAAACAGATTCAGATTTTTTTTTTTTAACTGAACATTAAAATAATTTTTTTGTCATGTTTATCGTATTGGTCAGGTTTTTAAAAAGTCAGATTTATTGAGGTGCTGTTTACACTCATTAGAACGCACCCTTTGTTAGATATACAGCTCTGTGAATTTTGACAGGTACTGCTCAAAATTGGACCCGACAGCCAGAGGAAAGGCGCCTTGGACCTGACAGCCAGGGGAAAGGCGCCTTGGACCCGACAGCCAGGGGAAAGGCGCCTTGGACCCGATAGCCAGGGGAAAGGCCCAAAGCAGCAGCTCACCACAGAGCTGCTGGCATCCTCTTATCACGCTGGCAGTCTTTTCAGGAAGATCCCCACGGGGCATTTTCCCACGAGTCCGGGAGACCAGCAGTGTGCGCTAGCGTCCCGCCTTCCCGAGCTCTGCTTCATGTGGTGGTGCGCGGTGCCCAGTGTCTTCTCTGGGAAGATGACAGCGTCATGGGGCAGTAAGTTAGAACAGCTTCCCTGTGCCCTGGCTCAAACGTTGGCCTACTTTATTCTGTGAAAAGAAAGTAAGTGTAAGTGATACCGTGTTGCCTGTGGTTGTATCTGCAAAACAACCTTTAAAAAATAAACTGCTCCTCGATTTGAAATGTTTCTTTGTGACTTTGTGATTCTAGCAGTTAAGATGTTATGATCACGAAGACTTGAGAATGTCTGTCTTAAAAATCCACGTGGTGGTCCTTGTCAGTTATCAACTACACCAATTTTTAAAGGACTAAATCAGTAACATGTTGGGAGCTTTTCCCATTTTTATCAGTTACATATTTTTTTCAGTTACTGGTTTTGTTTTATTGACATTTTTCTGTTCAGATGTGTTTTAAGTGGGAAGAATTCAAGTTTATGGAGCAAGGCTTCATGTTGTCCATTTTTTAGTATTTTCAACATTGTTGTAAAGTACAAGGTCCTATCAGTGCTGAAACTCCTGGCTTTGGCGTCAGGCAGACAAGAGGGTTGTGGCTGAGAGCTCTGACTTGGGTGTCGGGCACAGGCGGTTGATTAGATAGATGAGGTTGCCACTCACTGACATGGTTAACTTGGGCAAGTTGCTTAGAACCTCTCTGCATGTTTCATCATTTCCAAAAAGGAAGGAATCGGATGTGGCTCCCAGGATGTTTGTAAGGATTCCAGACCATCCACGGGGCATGTTCTCCCATGTAGTGAGCGCCCAGTGCATGTTGGCTGCCCTCCTCCTCCTCCTCCTGCAGAGGAGCTCCTGCTCGTGTCCTAAACCATGCTGGTGTTGTGGACACAAACATTGATTCTGAAGAGGGCCCCCTGACCCTAAGAGGTTTCAAGTTCGGGGAAGTAGGCAGAGACAGGCATGTGGACAAACACGGTCACTCTGACAGGTCCTCTAATGGAAACATTAGCAAATGAGAAGGTAAGAGTTAGTGTCAGGAGGTGGGTAGGTCAGGGGAATTGATGTCTGCCTCCCCACGCTCCTGAACTTACTCTTGGAGAGTGAGTGAAGGGGAGGGGTTCCTCATTCAGTTGGCACATAGTTACCGAATATGCTTACGTGTAGCTGGTTGTGCTGTTTAAAAAACCTAGCTCACTGCAGTTAATAAAAACTCAGATATTTAAGAGAAACTTTATTATAAGTACGTAAATAATAGTGTATTAGTCTTATATTTAACATGTGTATTTTGCATCACATATCACATCGTAATAATTGTAAAGAGTAATTATTTTTAAAATTTAGTAACACTCTCTCTAATTCTGAACTCCTTACTCTAGATAGGCTATACAAGAATTTGGTGGACTCTAATAAAGGCCCCAGGAAATGAGCAGAAATTAGAAAATGGACCCTTTATGGAAAAACTAAGTGAATAAGAATGATTTAATTTGGATTAGTTGAACTTGAATTAATAGTGATTTGCAGCAAATCAGTGGATAGGATCATTTCTGTAGAGAACTGACTTTTGACAGTCACATTGATTTTTAGACATTAAGGACTATCAAACACTTGAAGAAGCCCTCATAGATCGCCATTCTGAAGACTTTCTAGAATGTTTTGAATGACTTTTATTTGGTAATACAAAGATCTGAACCCATCACATACTTTGAAATCATTATGTATTGGACTCAGTTCCTTTATTACCTATGAAAGAAGATTCAGTCTTGGTTATGTAGATTTTGTTATTTCCATAATTTCCCTGTTCATAATATTATGAACTAGGGCTCCAGCCATTTATTTTAGAAGTTAAATTTATACTTGCTGATTTTTTCTTACAATGTGGGTGCCTCTTCCAAATCAAAGACAAAGGGAAATGCAGAAATTTAGGATGTCACAGCATTAAGCTGGCTTTTTAAAATGCTTGTCTGTCATTAGTGTCTATCGTGGTCAGAGACTTTGGGACCTTCGCATGTGACTGCCACTCTTGGTGTCCGGCTGACTCTACCATTCATGGTTCCCTTCTACCACCCACCTCACTGGGCACGATTTCAGTTCTCTCCCGGTGCCTTGTCTCCGTTAGCATGTTTAGTCCTCACAGTCACTGTGAAGGACACATTAGCCCTCTTAGAAATTATGTTACCACCTGCCATGAATCTTTGAGGCCATTAAAATTTAGAATGTTAAGTTTACAGTTTTAGGGGCCAGTGGGCCACATCCCCTTGTGTTGGTTGGCACACGGTGAGTGGGGTGTAGCAGTCTTAAGTGTAGTGGCATCATTTATAGTTCTATAATTGAAGTACTCAGTGGCAGAGGACCGACTGCAAAATGTGTCCCATGTTTTTGTTGGCTTCCTCTAAGGCAGGGTTGTCCAACCTTGTGGCTTCCCTGGGCCACACTGGAAGAAGAAGAATTGTCTTGGGCCGCACGTAAAGTGTACTAACACTAACGGTAACTGATGAGCTACAACACAGGTTCCCCCAAATCTTACCGTGGTAAGAATCTGTTGGGCCGCATTCAGAGCCGCAGGTTGGGCATGCCTGCTCTAAGGTGAAAGCAGCTCCCTTCAAAGTGACTTAGAGTTGTGTGCTGCAAGGGTTCCGGTGTCGTCTGTCATTCCATACTGAGGTGTGTGTTTAGAGCTGGTCCTGCCTAGTGAGGTTTCTGGTGTCAGGTTCATGCTTCTCCTTGACTGGGAACCTGAGAGGTGGGTACAGACTGTCCTCCATGAAGGAGCCGGTGTGCTGTGTTCGGCATCACCTCTTCTCTCAGCCCGCAGTGCAAACTAAATACAGCGGGTACAAGTACCCGTAATGGGATGGCGTTATTTTTAGGGCGGAATATTTTATTTCAGCAATGGGACCAGCAAGAATAGTGAAGGTACCGGAATTTCTTTGGAATACTAGCCACTTTTTTCTTTTTCAATCACTGTCAGGGGAAGTACCAGCTGTGTTCCCCTGACTGGCTTCGGTGTTTAGAGAACCTAGTTGGCAGGTTTCTTCCTGTCACATTAACTGGCAAAGAAACAGTGGTGAAGGGTCCTCCGGGTGCTAGAGAGTTGTTTATGCTTTGTGAGTTTTGTGCCCTCTTTGTGTTTTTCTGAATGTATTTTTTTACATCAATAAAATGTTTACTTGACAAAGAGGCAGTATAGTAACTATGGTATATTTTCCTGAAATACACCCTTATCTTCACAGTTCTTAAAACTTTGATTTTCTGTTTTTTTCTTTATCAACTGTGGACTCTGGGGCTCTAAACTGAGGATGTTATTGAAGCCCATTTCTATCTCCTTTATTCACCCAATTTTTAATGTTCATTAGCCTTTTCAAAATCATTTTATTTCTTTTCCTCTATTCCCCAAATAAGAGTCAGTGAGTTGAGCTTTCCTTTGCTGGAGTTAACTGTGTACTAATAACATTCCGGCGGGGGTGTAGGTTAAAAGCACCAGGAGTGAGGCTCACCGGATTCAGATTCTCACTCTTCAGTCACTGGTTGGTGTCGGTTACTCAGAGTGTGTCTTGCTTTCTTTTCTCATCTGCAGAATGGGATTCTGATTTCATAGGGTTTTAAATGACTCAATTCTTGGATGTTATTTATAAGACGGTGCCTGGCATGTGATCAGCACTGAATATGTGGTAGCTGTTAGCATTTTTTTAATGGTAACGTACATATCATTGAGTTTAACATTTTGACCTTACTTAGGTTTATAATATCAGTAGCATTAAGTGCATTCACAGTGTTGTATAGCCATCATCGGTATCTGTTTTAAAACTTTTCCTGTCACCTAAAACAAAAACTAACCGTTAGCAATAACTCCCCATCACTCCCTCCTCCCAGCCCTGTTCTCCTGTGTTGTACCTCTTGTAGCTTGAATCTGAACTTCCTTCCCCTGTGTAGCTGAATAATACTCCTTTGTTTGTTTTTCCAGTCACCTGTCTGAGGACGCTTGTGTTGTTTCTGCATTTTAGCTATTTATTGGGCACACCGGTGCAGGAGTGTCTGCGTCCCTGCTTTCAGTGAGTTTGGGTCTATACCAGCAAGTGGAAAGCCTGTGTCTTGGGAATTCTTGATTACACTTTTTGAGGAATCTAGTCCTCTCATTCTTCTCACCATGTGGCGAAATGTATTGATGAGCTTTTTTTTGGAACCTGTTTTCAGTCCCCAAGTGCTGTTAGCATTGTGGTAGGCTTGTTTTATTGAGAAACTATGTGCCTGATTTTCTGTTCTTTGTTTGGGCATTTGTGGTGTGGACTATTTTGTATAAAATCGCGGAGCTGGACTTGTGTGATCTTATTTTTCTCCCAAGTCACCCAGGAATCGCAGGGTCACCTCCCCCTTTCCTTTACTCTGCCTCTTTTTGGAGTCTGTAAAACCTTTGGCCCTTCTGGGGGAACAGGGCGAGGCCTTTGGACAGGAGTCCTCCACCCTCCCAGAACGCCGGCATCACCCGCTCTCTCGAGTTGTGGCGGCGGCAGGGAGCACCTGAGTTTGGTGGCGGTGCCATGCTGGCCGGACTGCTGTAGCTGTGCAGTGGGCCTTCACGCTGGGCACAGGGTCCTCCCCACTCCGTCATTTGTCACGATCGTCATAGCCGTTCTGGGCCTGTGCCCCCCACGTGAATTTTAGAATAAACTTGTCTTTATCTACAAAAATCCTTGCTAGGATCTTGGAATTGCTTTAAATCTGTAGAATCATTGGGGAAGAATTGACATCTTTACTATATTGAGTCAGTCCATGAGTCCGTGTTGCTATTTGTTTAGATCTTTGATTATTTCATCAGCATTTTGTAGTTTTTCAGCA
Source organism: Lyroderma lyra (assembly GCA_004026885.1). Classification (NCBI taxonomy): domain Eukaryota; kingdom Metazoa; phylum Chordata; class Mammalia; order Chiroptera; family Megadermatidae; genus Lyroderma; species Lyroderma lyra. The sequence goes on along the minus strand of PVJL010010442.1, from coordinate 6,714 downwards.
GACAGATTCTGTACATATTCTAAGGGTATACTTAAGTATTTAAATTTCTTTGGGGTAATTGTAAATGGTATTGTTTTAAATTTCAGTTTCCACATGTTTATTGTTAGTGTATAGAAATGTGATGGGTATTTAAGTGTTCATGTTCTGGCTGTCGACTTCGCTGGCTCACTTAGTAGTCCTAGGAGTTTCTGTAGATCTTCAGTAACATTTTAAGGTTTGTTTTGAAGTGTTTTATCTTTTTTTTTCCCTATTATGAAGTGTTAGTTTCTTCCATAATAAACAGGTCTTGTGGGCTTTTAGGATGAAGGCTGTTGAAAATCATACATTAATTTTATGCCTAATCACTTGGATGAATTTTTTTTTCAGTTCATTCTTTTGGATTTTAAGCTAAAGTGTCATATAGTCTGTATATAGAATATAGTTTATATTCCTCATTATTTCCTCTTGTTTAATTGTCTACAACCTCCAGGACAGAGTTAAACAGTGGTGTACAGGACTTTACCTCTGACTTTACCTGAGACACTTAGAAGTGATTGCTTTGCATTGCAAGGCGTGTACAGAAGTTACAGTTCTCTCCAGTGTTCTGGGGTTGGGGAGTTTTGTTAAATCTTTGCAAACCTGAGAGTTGACATAAATGCTTTTTCCTTCCAACAAGTCTCTTGTTAAAGCTCTAAAATAGATGGGTAGGCTTTCCTGCTTTCATGTGCGTAAGCGGTGAACCTAATTCAGTGCTTTTAATGGGAGGTTTTACAGCCTCATTTGTGTTCACCTTTCTTTATGGTATGTGTAAATTTAGAAAACCTTGTTGATGGGATAGTATGCTGATCTCAGGCTTTTCCTGAAAATTAATTTTTTAAATTGGTTTTTATCTTAAGGAGAATCCTTTACGAACTCTTGGGAAAACTTATTTCTTGTTCTTTGCTTCCTGTGTCTGAGTGGAGGACTACAAAGCAGTTCTGATAGACCGTTCTGTTTACGAACTCACACGTGAGCTGCACTCCTGCATGCATAGCTGCTCCTCAGGAGGTGTCGTGGGGTCAGAGTTCAAGGCTGCTTTGCGGAAAGCTTTATTCTCCTTGCCAAGTATGAGAATAAAGACTCCGATACTTTAGTTTACTTGCCCCGTAAACCTGGTGACTTTAGGGTTTGTCCACGTAAGCAGCATCCAAACCTGTCCAGGGTTTTTATGAGTTTGTTTCAGCCACGTGGATCACAGGTGTTGGGAGGCAAGATCTCAGATGCTCTGGAGGACGTCCGTTTTTACTGTTTCTTTTATCCCTGTAGAATTAGGAGGGACCTGAGGAGGGTGACCTGAAGGTGGGAGCAGGGAGATGCAAGGCAGTGAAGACACTGTGTGCCCCTTGAGTGGTCTGGCGTTTCTAAGGTGCGTTGACCTAGATACATAGGACAATGGACAGGGCTGGCTGAAGGCCAAGGTAAACCTTTCACTAAGGAAGTTACAGGCCTGGGGCGTGACTCCCCGCTATGACCTGCGCAGTTAGGCACTTAGGATCAGATCACCCTGGGAGGTTCCTTTCCATCCCCAGACTTGTCAGTTTTATTATAGAACCCCCTTTTGGTTCACAGGTTCAAGGGTTTTTGTTTCCAAGCGGTAGGAAGCCTGTGAACTTCATGTGGGCCAGAAAGATCTGGGTATAAATCCCTGTGGCTCCTCTTTATAGACTGGTGGCCTAGACTCAGTCCCCTAATCTTTGAGCCTCCCTTTCCACATTTGTAAAAAGCGGGGAACATACCTCAGAGGCTGCGTGTACAGTGATGTGAGGTGCCATGTGTACGTTCTTTGGTGCAGAATTCAACACTGTCGATGAGCCCTCTTCTACGGAGCAAAGTGGTGGGTGTGGCACACCCAGAGTAAACAGAACGCGCATGGTTAGCATGGTTTCCTCTTTCAGAATTGGGCGTTAATAGCATAGTTTATAACCTCAGTATTATGATAGGTTTGCTCAGGCCCGATGTGATAGGCACATGCCCAGGTTTGGTGGCACTTAATGTTTTGTGTTCGTTACTGCTCCAGAATCTTTTGAAAACCTTTTGAGAAATCAGATGCCTATGACTTAACAAAACTAACGCACAGATTCTTGGTTTAATTAGATGCTTTGGGCTCGTTCTTAGGCTTGCGTGCCCACGTTCATGAGCAGTAAACACACCCGCTGTCTCCCGTTAACGTGTCCAGGCCCTCCCGCCCGGCCCTCCTCCCTTCCCCAGGGAGAACTTGGAGCCCTGCTTCTTTCTGTTTTAGTATTTCCAGTTGGGTTGGCTGTGATAATCGCCTTATTTGGGTATGTAACTGAGTGTCTAAAATAAGCTTTTGTACTATGAATTAAGAGAGAGATTTGAAATACTGAATTCCTCGGGAGCTTACTGCAATCTGGTTTAGAGAGCAACTGATGACTTCTGAAAGAGTCTTCACCACTTGGACACATTTGAATATCGTCCGTCAAATAACCATTAAGCATGTATGTGCATAGCACCTTCTGGGAACTGAAATTGTGCTTTGGTCCTGAGTTTCTTATCCTGCAGAGTCGTCTAATTATAGTTCAGAACACCTCAGAAATATTGAAATGTCAGACATTAAGCAATTTAAATGTAAACATTAGCATGAGGAGTTCCCTGGTGGTGTACTGGCTTAAGGCTTCAGCGCTGGCGCTGTCAGCGCTGCAGCCAGGGTTCGATTCCTGGCCAGGGAGCTACCCACATACCAAAAAAACAACAACAACAACAAAAAAACAAAAAACATTAGTATGATATATGGCATGTAAGTCAGGGACCTTTTCCTATTTATTTCATACAAAGTATGGCGAATTTTGGTTTCCTCACCTGTGAAGTAGAAATGAAAATATTGGAGAGGGTCATTAGGATATTCAGATGAAATCAGATTTGTAAAATCCAGCTATAGTGCATAAAATGCACATAACATTCTTTCTGCAGTTAGGTATGTTTTTAACTGAAAAAGTCATGTATGGTGTGTGGGAAAAATACGCCGGCAGAACAGAATGAAAAGTAAATCATCTCGCGCCAGACCTCAGGTTCTTCCCTGTACGTTTCTGTACCAGCAGCACAATGCTGAATATTTTTTCAATAATTAATACGATTACATACTTCATAATGTACTCGTGTAAGTGGGAACATACTTTACATGTTGTCCTAATCCTGCTTGTTTCATTTAAAATAGATTTGGCAGTCTTCTCTGTGGGCAGGTAGGGGTTCTTCTGGCATGGTGTTCTCTTACTGCTGATGGCTGATAACGTATGCTAATGTAACCTGTCTGTCCCCAGCACCCCTTTAATGTGTTTATTTGAAACGTGTTAATTGAAAGCCTTCCTCTCCTCAGGGTCACCTCCACCCTGAGAGCCCCCCTCCCAGGAAGAAGGGGCCGAAAGCAAGACCTCCCTGAGAGAAAGGCTTGTGTGTCCCATGACCGAGGCAGCGGACGACCGGTGGGAGTACAGCAGGACTCCAGAGCCAGACCTGCGGCTCAGGAAGGGGGCCCCGCTCAATGGCACCAGGAGCAGTGGTGACAGCCACCAAGGAGACTCGGAGCCCCTTGTAGAGGCCCCCATCCTTGCCCCCCATCCCAGAAAGGTCAGTGGGAGTGACAGGATGGTAACTGGGACAGGTGTGGGGGGCAGGCTGTGAGGGGGTGGGGCCCTGAAAAGGAACCTGTGGCAGGTTTGTTGGTGTGTGTTGGGGTGACTCAGTCTCTGACTCTGAAGTCAGTGAGGTGTTGTGTGTTCTCATAGTTAGGCCCTTTCTGTTGACACTTAAAATCATACTTAAGTCCTTTCTTTATCTTGTTTGCGAAAGGAAATGGGTGATGGGAGTGCTTTTGTGATGACATTGTCATTTATATTTTTGGAGAAATTCTAATTGCGTGCTGGTGCGATTTCTGCAGATAGGGTTTATCTCTAGGCTATTCCTTGGAAATCAGTAGAGTTCTGGGAACAGAAGGCAAATTTTAACCATTCCTTTCACTTCCCAGAGGAAAGAGTAACTTTTAAATTATTCAAGCCACTATACACCTAGAGAGAACAAAGGAATAAATAACCCAAACAGCATCGGAAAGTCACCTCACAGGCATTTGGCCGGGCACTTCGGAACCTTGGAATTGCATAGCACGCATTTGGGGTTGTGGCTGCAGCACAGTGATGCACAGGCTGCAGGTGGTCCCCATTAGGGGTCTCTGAACCTCATCTTGGTCCTACAAGCAGTGTTTAAAAAATTAAACATCAAGATAGACTAAATACTACTGTTGAGCTACATGTATGTAATGCACATTTAAGTTCTATGACTTGATGAACTTGTTTAGTTTTATAACATGTAGATGTGTGTACATGAGTCATAAACAAGGGCTGTCTTCAACGTCTCCAGCCGTGTCGAGGCTTCCGTGGCCGGGTTTTTCCAGGTGGCCCTCGTACACACTTTTTACTCTGGGTCGTTACACTTAAAGATGTTGAAAGCCTCTACGATTCTGTGGTGAGTGTTACAGATGAGAAAACAGACAGCCAAATTACTAGAGCCTACTAGTAAAGGAGGTGACTGAGATTCAGGTCTTAAGACTATAACTTTTTTTGTTATTTTCAGGATATTGCAGTGATTTATGACTTGGGGCAATTTGCACCCTCAGGAATAGTTTGCAGGATCTAGAGACATGCTTGGTGGTTACATCTGAGGGAGTTGTGCTGCTGGCACCTAGTGGGTAAAGGCTGGGGTGCTGCTAAACACCCCACCACACCCAGACACCTCCCGCAGTAAAGGAGTATCCAGCCGAATGTGTCTGTGGTGCCAGGGGCCTGACGTCGGAGTACTCTGGGCCGCAGCACTGGGGCACAGCAGCGTGTCTGGAACTGTTACACTTCCTAGTAATAGAAGTGTTGTAGCCATGTATTGTTTCGGATTTGCATATCTTCCAAGACATTCTGTCAGGTCATAATCCACACACACGGTCCCTCTTACACTGTTCAGTACACAGCCTGCAAGATGGGTCCCGGCGGCCCTGTGTGTCCACTCCGGGCCAAGGTCCTTCCTAGGTGCTGGGAATGTGGGAGTGAATGAGACAGACATGATCTTGCCTGTGTGGTGCCAGTGCAGAAGTGGGGGAGACACAGGCAGCAGACCCCTAAAGCAGACGTGAGTAAGATTATACAGACAGCGACGCGCTCCGAAGGAAGAGGTGTGCTAAGGTAATGGAGTAGCTGGTGCATTGCTTTAAAATTTTTTTATTTTATGTTAAGACGATATTTTTAGAGTCGTCTTAGGTTCTAAACTGAGGGGAAGGCACAGAGTTCCCACATACGCGCTGCCCTCAGACTTGCACAGCCTCCCCTGTTACCGGCACCCCCTCCGATGCACCGAAGTGGACGCAGCGTGATCCCCCACAGTCCGTGGTTTACGTTACAGTTTGTCTCGACAGTGGCACGTTCTGTGGGTTTGCACGAGTTTGTAGTGGCCTGCCTCTGTCACCGTGTGTTACACGTGGTAGTGTCCCGGCCCTGAAAGTCCTGTGTCCGCCTGTCCACCTCGGCGCCTGCTCCGTTCAGATATGGCGGAGAAGACGAGCTCCCTGAGGAAGGCGGGCTGGCAGGGAGCCCTGGGTGGTGGGGAGCAGCCGTGCGGAGACCTCAGGGGAGCACACTTAGGCAGAGGCAGCAGTGCAGAGGTCTGAAGCGGGAGTAGCGCCTTTTTCCCCTCGTCCTGCTCCCCCTCCTTTTTGTTAAGGACACTTGCAGTGTACATGAGTGGCCGGCGGGAGGAGTGCGACGAGGCGGGGCCAGCGGCTGGGCAAGACGGTCCCCCAGGTGTGCGGGAGGGGTTCAGACTGGGTGCTGAGAGTGGGCAGCCCTTGGGGGGTTTCAGTGGGAGGGAGCGAGGAGTGCTTTTGAAAAGAATGCTCTGGGCGTGGGCGATGGCTCAGGAGAGGACAGAGTGGAAGGGGCACAGGAGCCTGTTGGAATCTTCTGGTGAGAGAGGATGCTGGCTTGGACCGAGTGGCACAGCAGAAACGAAGAGAAGTGGGTGGATTCCAGGTGTGTTGTGTGTTTGCAGGTGCAGCCAGCAGCTCGTCCTTACGGTGAGGTGTGGAGGGTGAAGACCGAGGAGTGGGGGGCTCACTGGTATTGTACCAGGGCTGCCACTGAATTGCTGAGGCAGGACTGAGCGGCAGGGGGATGGGCGTTCAGGCTCTGGTGTATTACAGGATCATCAGCGTGGAGGAGACACGAGTAGGCAGTAACTGTATCATTGTGTGTGTTAATGTACCGTTTCTTTTTTACTTAGTTATTTATTATTGTTAGACTTACTGGGGTGACACTGGTTAGCAAGGGTCACGTAGGTTCCGGGTGTACAAGTCTCCACGCACCGTCTGTGTGTGGCATTACGTGTTCTTCGCTCAGCGTGACTTCTCTTTCCATCACCATGTATGTGGCTCCCCTCCCTCCTCTCCCTCCTCCCTTGCCCCCAGGTAACTATTGAACTATTGATTGTGTCCATCAGTTTTTGGTTTGTTTTTTCTTTGTTGCTTTCAGTTTTATATTCCGCGTATGAGTGAAGTGATATGGTTGTTGGTTTTTTCCTGTCTGGCTTATTTCACTTAGTGTGATGATCTCTGGGTCCATCCATGTTGTCACAAATGGCAATGTTTCTTTCATCTTTTCTTATAGCTGAGTAATGCCCCATTGTGTGTATGCACCACGGCTT
>PVJL010010441.1:11333-49552 GCA_004026885.1 Lyroderma lyra | reverse complement strand
AGATGACTGGATAAAGAAGCTGTGGTACATATACACAATGGAATATTACTCAGCTGTAAGAAAAGATGAAATAGTGCCATTTGCAACAAAATGGATGGACCTGGAGATCATCATGCTAAGTGAAATAAGCCAGACAGAAAAAACAAAGAACTGCATGATTTCACTCATATGCGGAATATAAAACTGAAAGCAAAGAAAAAAAGAACTGAACAAACAAATAACCCATGGACACAATCCATAGTTCAATGTTTATTTGGGGACGAGTGGGTTAGGGAGGGGAGAAAGGGGAGGGGGTGGGAGAGGAGGGGGGAAGCTAAATATAAGGGGATGGAAGGAGAAGTCACATTAGGTGGTGAACTTATTATACAACAAGTTGACAATGCACTGTAGAATTATATGCCTGAAACCTATGTAATCCTTGCTAACAGATGTCACCCCAATAAGTCTAACAATAATAATGAATTAAAAAAAAAAAAAACCAAACAAAAAAAAAACATTATTTCTGCTATACTCAGTTTGCCAAAGTAAGTCAAAAGGCTAGCTCAGATCTAAGTGATAGAGAAATAGACACCATCCATCGATGGGAGGGATGGCAGAAAAGTATGTCATTTTTGACATTTTGTGGCAACAGTTTAGCCACATGCCAGTTTTGTGCTATCTGAATCTTTATTCTTCGAGGGAAAAATACGTCCTTCAGAGACAGATATCAAGGCAGGATAACATGTGCAAAAATTTATTAGGACAAATTCCTTAAGATAAAGGAAAGAAAGATAGAGATGTCAGGAAGAACTTTTCAATCATATTGCAGACCTAACACCTATGAAGAAGAGGGGAAAGGAAGGAAGATTAAGTAGGACTAGCTTTAGACTATAGCAAAGTTCCAAAAATATGTTTGGAAACTGAGCAGAAGATCATGATGTTTTACTAGTGCAACCTCCCTTGGCCTCCTGCTTGACCACTCTTGTCTTTTTCAAGCTTATAAATGTTAATCAACACCCTTGTTGGCTGTTCATCTATTATATTGCTCCTAGGGACTCCATGATCGATTAACCATCTCCATAATTTCCTCCAGATAAAGCCCCCTTGGCTGGCACTGTATATTATTGGTTTTTTCTGTAATTATGGCCTCCTGGCTTCTAGAAGTTAAGCCATGTCCCCTGTCCTCTGTTACTTCAGGGCCCTATTATCCCCATGGACATTAATGAGCCCAGTTCAGTGAACACCTTTCCTATCATCATCTCTGGTCTGAAGAGCACAGCCAACACTGAAATTTTAGTGATGCTGATACCCCTTTCACCCATACATTCCTTGGTGAATGTGTGTGCTCTGGGACCTCTTATAAAACACTGTCCTTAATTGGGTCTTATGCCTCTCATAATATGATCATTCCAGCTTGCTCACCTCCCCAAAAATGTGTATCTCTTCCTCTGTTGTATGCTAGGGTAGCTTAGACGTTTCCACTTCATTCAACATAGGTCATTGCTTTCTCCAGGCTTCTAAGAATCATGCTAGCAGTGCATTTACCCGACTCTCTAAGGTCCTTGCATGAGTAGTAAATACCATACTCCCACAAAATGCCACTGAGTCAATGAATTCTTGCTTATCCAGGATTATAGTCTGGTAGCTTTAATCAAGCACCTTCAAAGTCCAATCTTCGGAATTTCTTGCTGGTCCAAGCTATTAGTAGCTGATTATTACATCTCCTTCAGGATATAATTCCCCCCACCCCTGGTATCAGGCCTAGCATGTTCCCAGACAGGTTATCCTAGGATTGAACCCTAGTTAATACCTCACAAACAGAAGAGGAGGTAAGTACAACTCCTGAGGGATGGGAGAGTGGGAGGATAGATGCTATAATCTTGCAGGGAGAGACCTCTTTAGTATTTTCTAGCAGAATGGAGTGCTAGCTATTACAGGAAAAGGTGGAACATCCGTGCAAGTTTTGAGGATTTGGGTGTACACACAATAACAATTCTCAGTGAAATCCATTCAGATATCCCCTTGCATTTTAATGTCCCTGGTTTTTCCACCCAGGACCCTAACCTAAGCATAACAGATCTGTCCTGTCTGAGCCTTTAAATGTGTCTGGAGCCCTGTGACTTTGACTGTAAGATACTGTGTCTGCTCTCCAGGAGTGTTTGCTCTTCCACTGTAGGAGATAAACACCTCTATTAATCTGCCAAAAAGATTCTGTTGTTTTAACCCTTAGCCTTTAACAGTTTGTTAACAGCTCTCAGTTTCTCATTAACCCTCTTCAGGTCATCCATACAATTTACCAATAAGTATTCTACTCCATTGTTTCTGTAAACATATTCTTCACATATATTTAAAATGCATGAATCATTATTCCTACCAGAGCATTCCCCTACAGTGGAACTTTCCCCCAGGTCATCATTAGTAAAATTTATCAGATGGGCTGCCACTTTGTGCCAGGGATTATTTGTAAACCACATAACACTCAAGAGAACATTCTCTTTTCCCACTGGGTGGTGAGTGAACCAGTCGCCAAACTCCATAATACTGACTATGTTATTGGGCCTCGCCTGGCATTATTTGTGTTAGGATCCTCTGAGAAAACACCAAGATGGGATTAGAGGTGCAATAAATTTATTGAGGAAAATTCCTTTAATGAGTTCAAGGAAAGGAGCTAATTAACATCGAGAGAGCCTTTATGTGTTGGTGTAAACCAGATACCAGTGAAGGAGAGAGGAACAGAAAGACGACAGGGTAGAAAGACGACAGGGTAGGAAGACTGTGGCACAGTTCAATGGAGTTTGGCCAGACTTTTTGTGAGTCCTTGAACTAAAGTTACCCAGTGAAGGAATCCTGCACCTCTCAGTAATGGGTTGCTCTTTGTACCCCTGCCATGCTGTCATTGGCTATGGACAGCCCATGGGAAGAGTGACCACCATATGTACATGGTGGTGGATCCAGAGGGGCAGCAGCTAGAGCCATCAGTCAGTTTTGCTGTGGAAAGCAGGATATCTGTGGTAGAAATAAAGCATAGACATTTGGAATAACATAAGTTGTGCACATTTTCTAAATCTTTTAGATATTATTTCCTCATAAAACAATTTCTGCTTGGTGGAGTTTTTGCTTCTTTCCCTTAACCCACTCTTCTTAAAGTCAGAGTTTTCTTCCCTAATTTCATTTGGATTGACTCCTGTCTTTTTTCAGTGCTAGGGTATAAATACAGTATTACCCTAGGTTAAAAGTTTTGTGTCTTTTAGGTAAGATTTAGGCAATAAAATGTTTGGAGGACTCAGCCAGTTTCTGCCCTTAACCTGGATAGTCTCCTTATAAAAGCAATAGATTTCTTGGTAATCAGACAGCATGAGTGACAGAGTAGAGATGAGTCATTTTATCTTCTCTCTACAACTCAGAAAATGAAAATAGTTCATGTCCAATTGCTGGTGGGCCAGTTTTTTTCATTTTCACATCATGCTGGTATCCACATGCATTTGCTTGGATGACTAGCTAAGTGCTGGCGATGAAACTCAGATGGTGTTTTACTTTGTGAGAGAAAAGAAATATTAGCATATGGTTCCCATGGGAACTTCACCTCTGTCCCTTCATGCTACTCTAATGATTAGAAAATAGCAGGTAAATCAGTAATAATTGCTACTTTCGTTAGATAATATTGAAGGCTATAGGCATGATGGATGCCACAAATATCTTAGGGTGCATATTTTGAAATTGTATTTGAATGTCTTGATTCTGATCCTTTTATGACCTCAACAGGGCTCTGAGGGTGTATAGACACTGTAGACTAATTTGTAGGCTTTGATGCTTTGCATGTGTTATGGTACAATGAAGCACTGATGGGTAATCTGATTGCTCAAATAATTTTCAGATATTATATCAGTACCTCCTCCACCTGGGTACCACATGGCATTATTCTTGTATCTTTTAGTGGCTTCTGTTACAACTTGGCTAAATAGAACATAAACCCAATGAGATAGAGTTAATTGTTCAGGAGCTGATGTTTCTAGTCAAGTTGTCTGTCATTTCAACTCCAGATCCTGATTTTTGATACTGAGTAGTCAGTTGCAATTTTTTATTTGGTGGGCTAATCCAGTGTACAAATTAGTAATCTCTGGTATGGTGAATCAACTCATGACCCGGTCTGAATGTGAATGTGCAGGACACAATTACCAAATACTGTTATTTAAGGGGTACAAGTTTCCTGCAGTTAAACAGCTGCCTACCTTTTTACTGCAAGCCAGAATTCTTCCACATTAGAGTTACTTCTCTGACTTTAACAGTAATGGTATGTTGCTAAAGAACATTGTGAAAATGCACATTTATTTGAAAGAGTGAGATATTTCTTATCTACTGGTTGAATACTCTTGTGAAAGTGAGTATCCGAAGCTTACCCAACTTGAAGTCACATATAAGTACTACAAACAATCTGCTCATTGTTTAACTTGGGATGGGAGGGGCTTAGATCTTTAGGTCTTTGAATCCTTAGCTCTGGGAGAAGAGATGTGGCAGCCCCAGGGAAGTTTAATGACATTTCCATTATGGAGGTATTATTTAATATATTTTTTATTACCATATACTAAATGAGCACTTATAAGTACTAGGTACCATTAGCATTGTCATCATATATTAAATTTTAAAAATGTATTGTCAAATTATTACTAGGAGAGAGTACTCCAATAGGAAGAAAGCAGTTTATCACATAATAAATGTGGGGAAATATTGTATTTGTGTGTGTGTGTGTGTGTGTGAGAGAGAGAGAGAGAGAGAGAGAGAGAGTGTGTGTGTGTGTTTATGTGTCAGCCTTTAAGTATGTTGAAAATACCATGCATTCTGCCCAATTCATCCTGACTTTGCAAGGCACAGCCAAGTGTCTCAGACACTACAGGCAGTAGGCTTTATTAAAGTGACCCAGTACCTTCTGTTTTGCATAGTACTTCAGGGTTTTCAAAATGCATTCCAGTTATTTCATTTAATGCTATGCATAAAACTGTGATGTTAACAAGACTAATAACTGTAAAACTGAAAATACTGGGATTCAGAAAGGATAAGTAATTAGTCTAAGGTCACACAGTTTGTAAGATGTAGAGTTGGAACTACAAACCTTATCTTCTTATCCCTCTGTTCTTCTAGATAGAAGTTAAATGACCAAGTGAGGTGTTAAAGGGGAAATGCCTCTGAGTTTGTGTGTGTGTGTGTGTGTGTGTGTGTGTGTGTGTGTGTGTGTATGCACACCAGAAGTTATGGGGTTGGGCTGTGGTAGAAAAAACCAATCCTTATCTGAGACTAAAAGTTGATGAAAATCTTGCTTATTATGTGTCATTATTCCATAAGATTTTATAAGGTCCTCTTTTCCTTTTCTTGTATTTAATTTTTTTCTTTTAATGTCTCAACATCTTTTTGTGGCTTAACTTCACTTTGATCAAAAGAATACTGTAATAATTATAGTTAGCTCTTAAATTCTTTAATTTTTAATTTTTACCATCAATCCTACTTATTTACAATTAAAAGTTTATGTTCAAACTCTCATAGAGAAATTATTTTGGGGGAAAGCCATAAGTCTAGTTTGAATATACAACACTTGTTTGTTAAGCCTTATAGAACTCTTCCCAGCACTGTGACCAAAGTAAGAGAGATTTAAAAAATGTTTAATTGACTTATTCTACTTATCATGATATTCTCAAGATTCATCCATGTTGTCATAAATTGCAATATTTAATCATTTTTAATAGATAAGTAGTATACCATTGTTTGTATGTCTATGTATCACATCATCTTTATTTAATCGTCCATCAAAAGGCATTTAGGTTGTTTTCATGTCTTGGTTACTGTGAGTAATGCTGCCATGAACACAGGGGGTAAATATATCTTTATATCTTTATGAATAAATATTTTCAAAATTTTGGAGTATATACCCAGAAGAGGGAATTCTGGATCATATGGTAGGTCTATTCTTAATTTTTGAGGAGCCTCCATATTGTTTTCCCATAGTGGCTACACCTGTTCAAATTTCCACCAGCAGTGTATGAGGTTTCCCTTTTCTCCACAGCCTCTCACCACTTATTATGACTTGTCTTATTTATAGTAGCCATTCTAAGAGGTATGAGGCAGTATCTCACTGTGATTTTGATTTGCATTTCCCTAATAGATAGTGAAGTTAAATATTTTAAATTATATTTGTTGGCTGTTTATGTTTTTTTGGGAGAAGTGTCAATTCAGGTCCTGTGTCCATTATTTAAATTGGATTGCTTGTTTTTTGTTGTTGAGTTGTACAAGTTCTTTTTTTATTTAGGATATTAACCCCTTATTGCAGGTATCATTTGCAAACATCTTCTCCTATAAGCTTTTTAGTTTGATGTAGTCCTATTCATTTAATTTTGCTTTTGCTCCCCTTGCCTTTGGGGTCAAATTCACAATATCCTCTCTGAGACCAAGGTTCATAAGTTTAGTACCTATGCTTTCTTCTATATATTTTATTGTTTCAGGTCTTGTAGTTTAGTCTTTAATGCATCTGGAGTTAATTTTTTGTGTATGCTGTCAGATGGCAATCCAGTTTCATTCTTTTCCAGATGGCTTTCCAATTTTCTCAACACCATTTATTAAAGAGGCTTTCTTCTAACCATTGTATGTTTTTAAATCTTCTATTAAAGTTATCTGTCAATATATGTGTGAGTTTATTTCTGGGTTCTCAATTTTGTTCATTGGTCTATGTGTCTCTTTTTCTGCCAACAAAGGACCATATGATTTCACTTGTACATGGGGTATAAAACAGAAAGTAATGAACAAACAAGTGACATAAACAAACTCATAGACACAAACAACAATATGGTGGTTACCAGTTGGGAGTGGGGTAAGGGAAGGATGAAGAGGATAAAAGGAGTTGAATATATGGTGACAGAAGGAGACTAGATTTTGGGTGGTGAGCACACAATGCAATATATAGATGATGCATTACAGAATTGTACAATTGAAACTTATATGGTTATTAACCATTTATCCTATTTTTTGAGTGTATAAGATGATACTTTTGTCTAAAATTGTTAGACCAAACCTTGGGGGTCATGTTATACATTGGAGCAACCAGTTGATACTGATTTCTTTATGTTGGGTTAGACAAGTAGAGGTCATCTTATACATAGGGACGTCTTATACATGGAAAAATATGGTAATTTTAAAAAAAGAAAAGAAAAAAGTTAAAAAATAATAAAAAGTAAAAAATACTTAAGCAGGAGGTTGGCAGTATTGTACAAACAACTCAAAGTTATGGCAAGGTTATGACACCCAATGTAAGCGCACGGTGGCAAGCTCGTGAACTTAATTGTCAGATTTTAGGTATGACTACAGCTCGGACAGCCATTCCAGAAAGAGTTCCAAATTGCTTTGAAGGGTGGACTATGTGCTGGTGTAGGTGCATAGCTTCCCAAGGGGAGTCCTTTGAAGGTGACCGTAGTGATGATATTCAGCAATGAGGGATGCAGCACTTTTTCTAGGATGAGTTTGCAAAATTAGTTGTCCGACCTCCTGGAATTTTACTAACTTTCATTTAGCCTTTATTGGTTGTCTTAGAACTCAAAGTGCTTGAAAGTTGTTACGTTATCAATTTGCTAGCATTTCTTGGTGACAGGTGGTAAGATAATTGCAAGACAATAAAAGGGGTGAAACAGCTAGCAGGTGAGTATTTCATCTACAATTACCTGTAATCTAAACCTCTAATCCTCCCACCCCTACCACCAAATATTTACTCTATGCAACTCCTTCTAATTTAGTGCTCTTCAAGGCTCCAAGGATTTATGTGATCACCTAATTCAGGCCTAGCACTGCAATGAGTTTGGAACATTTCCAAGTATGTTTTCTTTATAACTCTTATTAAGAGCCTGTGTCTTTCATGAGTCCTCCCACAAAACTGCCCCTCCTCTGTGCTCTCTATAATAGACTATATTATTTCTCTTTCCATTTTGTGACATGGTTATTGATGCAACTGTCATTTGTCTTACTCAACTGTGAACTTCTTGAAAATAGAGTCTACATTTTACTCACCTTTGTGTCCTATATCACCTAGAACTCTACTACAGTCATAATAAGGACTTAATAAATGTTTTTGAATGAATAAATTGAAGGTGGGAAGGTGGGTATTAGGTATTAATATTTATAAATTGAATTCAAAGCACTTGGTGTTTCTTTGTTCAAATCCTTCATAATTATTAACCTCTGCTAGGATAGACATCCTTTCAAAACAGATTCTTATGGATTTTTGTTTTCTATGTGTGTTCAGTTTAATGGTTTATATTTATGTCTTGTGTCTATGCTTTGTTTCTATTAAAATTTTAATACATTAATATATTTTATAGGACAGAGCAATCACTCATTTTTTAAATCTCTGAGAGTTAGAAATTCCATTTGTGGTAAATCATATATAAAGGTTAATCTGAGAATGCCTAGTGAAAACCTGGCCTTGTTTATCTTCCCCAAACCTAAAAATTATACTTTTTACCTTAATTATTTATTTGTGTAATATTTTTAAGGCAAATATTTCATAAAAGTTACATTTTCTGGGAGGCCTGTTCTTTTATCATTCTCTTCATCCCTTTTTTATTCATCTTTTTCATATCTTCTTTGTGTTTAGTGCAGCTCAACAGTGGTTTTTTCTGCACTGAGTAACATTTCTTTTGTTAAATTAGGGAAGACCATTTGGGAAGAATAGTCAAAGAATTTTATATTTTATTCTTGGAACTGAGTCTTGTCAAATGAATCTACTGACAAACTTCTCACTTGCCTCAATTTTTCATTGCTGCACATATGATAAATGCATAATAATAGGTTTGATGTCATAGGTATGATTTGTACTTCTAATATCTGTATTCAGCCATTTGGGTTCCAGGGAAACAGTTTTGATCCTCTTAAGCAAATTTGTGTTATTAACATGTGCAGAATAGTAGAATATCCAGAGGAATGAATAAAATCTATTGCTAGATGTTTGCAATCATATAGAAATTCTGGTGTCCAAATGTTTAGTGTAAGGGAGAGAGGGTCAATGAAGAAACCAACAAAAAAGGACCTCATTGGTTCTGGACAAAACTTCGAAATGGATATCATTTGGTGATCCTTCATGTCTTCTTTCTGTACTTCTTTCACTCATCATTCCCTCTTCACTTAATCTATTAAAGGCTCAGCTCTTCAATTTGTAAAATATCTGCCACATAGAATCAAGGATGTAATAAAATGATATAAATTTTATTATATACTATTATATTGTATGCAAATATAAAGGATTATTAACATTAATAATGCCCCATTTTTAATATATTACTTAAAGCTAGTTTTTATAAAGAAAAACAATAAGATAAATAAAGGCATACTAAGGCATAATAACTGAAGTGGCCATATAAGTTACATGTGCATTACAAAATCTGAAGAATAAATCTCTAGTGATGGAGATTCAGGTACCTATACAACAGGCATAAATGAGGCATGGTGTAACATATTTTAAATTAAAGTTTTTCTGGAACTTCTGAAATTATATCTCGTTAGTGGACTTCTAGTTTTCTTATATCTAAGCCTTTTTAGGGGAGTACCTGTGACATTTAGAGGGATCTGCAGACACTACTAAGTTGTTGAAACATGGATCACTGGTAAAGAAGTGGGGAACTATTTGGCTAGAAACGCAGGTAGAATCTTTTGTCATGAATGCCCTCTTTGATGCTAAGGAATTTTTATCCTGAAAATAAATGGTGAGCTCCTAAAGCAACTTAACTAACAGTGTGGCATAATCAAATTTGTGGGGTTATTTATGTTTTTTGTTTTTTTTGGAGAATGCCTTTTAATAAAAGTATCAGTAAGCTAATTAAGATATGGTAGTGGCTGTGGAAAAGTAGAGGTAGGATCAATTGCAAGGCCATTGAACAAACCCATGGCACAGATGATGTGGGATTAAACTAGAGTATTTACTAGAGAGAAGTGGATGCATCTGAGAGGTCAGGATAAGAAAGAATAAAGCAATTTGGGGAAATGAAAGGAGTCCAGTACAGCTGGACAGTTGAGTGCCAAGTAGGTTATGTTGAGAGGCAAGGCAGAGAGGTACTTACAGACAAGATCCTGCAAGGCTGTGCAAATTATATGATATAGACTGAATATTTGTATCCTTACAAAATTTCTATGTTAAAACCTAATTTCCAATGTGATCATATTTGAAGATTGGGCCTTTAGAAAGTGGTTAGGTCATGAGGGTAGAGCCCACATAAAAGGGATTAGTGTCCTTATAAAAGAGACTGAGACCTCACGTTTCCCTTCTACCATGTACAGACACAACAAAAAGATAGCCATCTATAATCTATGAAATGGGTCCTCACCAGACACTGAATCTGCTGACACCTGTTCTTGGACTTCCCAGCCTCCAGAACTGGGAATAGTAACATTTCTATTCTTTATAAGTCACCCAATCTATTATATTTTGTTTCAGTAGCCTGAACAGATTAACACATCATTTAAAGGAGTTTGGATTTAACTCAAGGTCCATGGGAATCTACTGAAAGATTTTAACCTAGAGTTTAAAGTGACAGAGCAGAATTTGGAATGAGTTGGGTAAATGGATGGTAGGAAAAAACCAGAATCAAAACTATAAAAACGTTATTTATTTTAAAGAATTACTTTGTGTGATTCCAAACATTCTAGTGAGTTTTTCACGTGGCATGTCTAAACTGGTGAGGTCCAATATTTCATGTTCACATTCGTACAGAAGGAGAAGGTTAAGTACATATTTGTTGATTTTTATTCATTACAGTGAAATGGGCTGCTTGCGTTATTAGTATACAGGGGGTAATATTCTTATAGAATAATAATATATTATGGCTTAAATCTCCATTCTCTTTTTAACCTTCATTCACTTTCATTGATCTTACTTTTTGCTGCCAAAGGAACTAGAGTTGATACAAACTGAGGGAAGACAGCTTGTCTCTTGAACATATTCTTTTCTAAAAATGAGAAAAGCTTTTAGACAGATATCTCTCATGCAAATGGAGTTATTGTAGCCAGATTTTCTCCAACCTGGAGGGCTCTAGTCTCCTTTGTGCTAAGGAATAAATCGCTAATCAATGTTTCCTTGGGGTTAGCTGCTAACAAGCCCCAGCCAGGGCTGACTCAACACCTATGAACTAGTCTCTCTGCCTCCATGTAACACCAGATTGGCTTTACATACTATCAAAGATTCCAGTTTCTTAGATGATGTGATGCAAATGGCTTGCTGGTAATGGTCCTCACTCAGCGTATCTACTCCACTCTCACTACCAAGGGCTTGTAATCTTAGCATTAATAACTTATTGAAGTTCAAATGCCAATGTGATCTGAAAGTAGTACACCATTAAATCAGTTTATCTTTTGAATTTCTGGCTCTAAAGAAATGGAAAAGAATGCAGATAAATTTCAATAGAAAGAGGAATCAGGAAGAATTTAGAGAAGGTATTGCTGCCAGAAAAAGCAAACAGATTGGACATGGCAGTACAGGAGCAGAGGCAGTAGAAGATATGGCATTTGTTTGGGGACTCCAAAAGAGGGTGAGTTAATGTAGATAGGCATTGCAAAGCCATGACGAAAAGGTTTCCACCTTTAAAAAACTTTCATAGGTTGTGGTTATGCTACCAAAGTAATTTTTGCTATGGAAAGAAATATATAATAACAAAAGAAAGAAATTTCTCTTGGTTAACTATTCTGTAATCAGATGTTTCCTGGGAGTACTTGGGGACTCTCATTTACCATATCCACAGGTCAGGGACACTGTCCGGTGCCATGTAGCTTAACTTATTTCTACCATTAACACTTTTTTTTTTTTATTTGGCAAGATTGGCCAAGGAGGCAAAAGGGAGGATTATGTTCTTAGTCTTCAGCCAAGTGTATTATTGTGTTTCATTTTCATGCTCCTCTCAGAGCATCATATGACCCCAGTGCCACTCACTCTCAGGTTTGCAGCCAGACTGGAATGCATTTACAGGTACTGTAGTTTGCTGTGTGTAATGTGCAGTTTTTTGTCCAAATTCGTGAGGGAAATAATAAGGATGCACGTTATACATAGGTAGTACTAATTCTGTATCTATATAAATGTTTTAAATTCTTTTATTTATGCCTATGATTAAAAGTGTAACTCTAGAAATCAATAACAATATCTGTATGCAAAATAATACCCTGGAATGTGATAATCATTTATTTTTATTGTTAAATGTACTGGGGTGACATTAACAGTGCAAATATTACATAGGTTCCAGGTGTACAATTCTATAATACATAATCTATGTGTTGTGTTATGTGCTCACCACCCAGAATCAGTTCTCTTCCCATCAACATATATTTGGCTCCCCCTCCCTCTCCCTTGCCCCCTTACCCCCAGGTAGCCTCTAAAGTATTGACTGTGTCCAAGAGTTTTTGTTTCTTTGTTGCGTTCAGTTTTATATTGCATATATTAATTATGTTAAAAAATAAATCCAGAAATTCCTTTATAATACAACCCCCCCAAGTACCTAAATATAAACAAACAAACTTTTTAATTAAAAAATTAAAACAAAAGATTTTTTCCTTCAAAGTGTTGGCCAAAAATGTGGATACACATTATACATGGGAGTATATTTTATACGGCACAATGTGGTTTATAGTCAGAGCTGCCAGAGCCCATTTAGTCCCTCAGACAAAACAGCAATGTGGTACAGGAAATGATAGTAAGAGATTTGTAGTTAGTCAGGCCTGGGTTAGTGTCTTAGAACAGCAGTTTACTAGCTTTGTAATCTTGGCAAGTTATTTCACCTTTTTGAATCTCCATTTTCTCTGTTACATGAGAATAATAATAGTACCTATTTTGTGAAGTTACTGTGAGGATTAAATGAGATTATATATGTAAAATTTTTTCACAGTGCTTGGTATGTTATAATCAGTCAATAAGTGTTAATTATAGGCATGATATTTATATTACTTATAATTTTAATACCCCCTTGTAAAGCAGACAGCTCCCCTTCCTTCTCTTCCTCTTTCTGTCTTTCCACAAAGATAGTTTGAAAAGCTGGAGCTTGAGTATGTTTGGAAAGAGGTAGTCTACATCACCATCCACTACTCCCTCCTGTGTCTTTAAGGGGAAGCGAGAGCTGGCTTAATCATTATTATAAATAAATAAATTTAGTCCTTTTTTTTTCATTTGTTATAAACCTACCACCTCAATCTTGACTGTTCTGCAGTGACCTACACAGATATTCACACTCTTGACACTATCTTCAGATACCTTATGGCAGGGACTTGCCAATTGCAGAAATTGATCCATTGCCATAACCCTATTCCTCTTCAAGGTCATCTTCTCTATCTTCTCCTGTCCAGGGAAAAGTTGCCACTGAAAATCACATCTAAGCATTTAAAACCTTATCACCTCTGAGAAGCTATCTGCTATAGTTCTTTTCCCCAGAGCTTTTTCTGTGAGAGAGAAATACAAAGTAATTTATTTATAACTTCTGAGTGCCCACACTCATTTCTGATTCTGGTGGGGGACATTGCTCCCAGGTTGCATTTTTAAAACTTGTTCCTTTAAGCTGAACAATTCTAAGATGGGTCTTTCTCTACTGTATTGGACAGAGATTTTCTTTTTCTTTTGAATACTGTATGGCTGGATTTTTCCTTCCATCCCTTGTCAGCTCTTCTTACTTCCAAGGGTTCTGTAAGGGTTAGTTTATATTTTGAAAAAAGTCTCTGAGCTCCTTGGGTAAAAGACATCACAGTGAATGAAAATATACTGAAAATAAATAAGTCATGCTAATTGGTTGCAATGGATCTCTGAAGATGCCCCAAGACTCTGTTTCTTCAGTCCAGCATAGTGCGGTATTTATCACATCATATACAAATTCAAGAAACTCCTTTGAAGGGGAGCAAGGAAAATTTAGAGTTCTAAAAAGCAATATACAAAGTCCGGAAGAAATGTCAAGGAAGTCAACTAATAGCCATCCTGTGACACACAGGAAAAATGGAATTGTAGTGCAGGATGAGGCAAATGAGGTTTTTAATGGGTATATTTTGAACACAAGGAAATACAAGTTTGTATTATTCCTTAAGCAAATACAAGCTAAGTGCTATAGTTTTAGGAATTCTACTTGAAAGCTAGTATAGTTAGTAGAGGACATGTAAATATCATGGAGTAGATGTGAGAAGAAATAAAGAGGTTCAAGTAGTTTTTAGTCATACTGAATAAGAAGTTGAAAGTGTTATTGATGAGCTAGCCTCTTGGCATTTGAGTGAAAGGACAAGATGCATGTGCACAAGGCTCAAATTTTTACAATAATGGTTTTTTTCAGCTGTAGTGTTTATAGTGGAAGAGAATTGCAATTATGTGAGCAAAGTTTGTGTTCAGCATCATTCTGTATTTGGTTTTCCCAATTCCCTTTTCCAGGCACTCACTGCCCTTATTTTGTCCTTTAGTTACCTTGACCATCTTGGGTAGCCTCCCCAAACTCCAAAACTTCCTTACCTGCCCTGACCCCCTGTACCCATAAAAACTTAGCTGTTCACTGTCATATTCACTTCAGGCAATTATCTTTACTAAGTAAATCAATTTGTTTCCCTTCCCAGAGTGTACATTTACATTTGATATGGGCGTCTCAGTTACTAAAGCCAATGGAGAGACAGATAATTGAAATTCTAGAAATTGTACTGGAATCAGTGGAGAAGAGATTTTTTTGTGGGATGGGGGGGGAATAGAGGGTGTTCTTAGTACCTATTGTCTAATATCCTGAAGTTATCTGGTGACTCTACATATTATTTACAGTTAGTGCAGCCCTATCTATAAATAACATGTGCACAGACATTACTGGACTAGCCTGGTAGAACAGTGAGTAAAATCTTGGTTTGGTCTTCTGAAGGGTGGTAGATATGGTCATTGCTCTACACTTGCTGCCAAGACATTCAAACCCTTGGGAAGAAAGGTTTTTATAAAATCTTTTCTTCGGAATTTGAGACATACTAATGGGCTTAATCCCAGATTGAAGAGACACAGGGAAGAGGGAGAAATGCCTGTTACAGAGTGAATATAGTAAAACAAATATTTTCCTTACACTGCATAGTAGTGAGCATTCTTTAGGTTGTGGTAACAAAAAATAATGGGCTAGGTTAGTTGGCCTTTATTGTAATTGTAACTGGGGCAAATGTGTGTGGTTGTTGAGTGGAAATGAAAGAATCCAAGAATGGCTTTCTGGTTTGTATTGGAAAATACAAAGAGTTAACTATAGAACAAAGAAATGATAGATCAGGAATGGGGAAACATAGCAGTGAAAAAGATAATAGTTAACATGGGTTGGATTTGACTTGGAGTATTGGGAAGTAACACAAGGGAAGGAAAATATATTAGGATGTTATAATAACTTGTATTTTGAAGAAATAAGTGGATGAGAAAAAATTTAAAGGAATTTTATTTAAAATTTGAAAACTTTTCATGGCATTTTTCAATACCTCTGTAAATAATACTTTAAAATTATTTTTGTATGTTGACTTTTGCATTTCTTTGTATGCACCATTGAACTAAAATTGATCCACATGGTGGCTTAGGATTATATGGGTTATATGTAGGGACAGAAAACAATGGTATTCTCTCATTTAAAACAATACATATGATCAGCCTAGTCTCACTGAGCCAAATTCAAGATGTCAGTAGACTATACATACTGTTTGCAACAGGACAACACTATTGTTTTCTGTCCTGCTTAAAAGAGGATGTCTGCTCAGCCTAGTTATATGCAAAGATCCTAGTTATATGCAAAGATATAAATTTGTCCCATGGAAACCAAGAACAGTGGTATGGGCTGAATTGTGTCCTTCCAAAATTCATATATTGAAAATCTAACATCCAGTACATCAGAATGTGACTGTATTTGGAGACAGAGTTTTTGAAGTGGTATTTAAAGTTAAATGATGATGTTGTAGTTTGGGCCCTAGTCCAATATGAGCAGTATCCTTGTAAGAAGAGGAAATGAGAACATAAATATGTACAGATGGGAGACAGTGTGAAGACACATGGAGAAAACATCCATCTACAAGCCAAGAAAAGAAGCCTCAGGAGAAACCAACCAGTCAATACCTTGATCTCAGACTTTCAGCCTCCAGAGCTGTGAGAACATAAATTTCTGTTGTTTAAGCCCCTGCCCAGTCTGTGATACTTTGTTATAGCAGCCTTACTACACTAATACAAGCAGAAAAGCCTCTGTGCCTCAGAAAGGGGCTAGATTCAGGAAAGAGAATGTTGCCGTAAACCCAGAGAGTATTGTCTATTGCTTGGATCTCCTTGGCTTCATTTTTCTCTTATACTGAAGACTAACTTGCTTTGTTTCTATGCCCATGTGGCAGAGTATGGTTGCCCTGCAAGTCTCTAATTTAGAACCACACAAAAAGACTGACTTGGAATTTTTGAATCCTAGATTTAAATCTCCAGAGGAGAGAATTTGATCGGCTCTGCTTGGTGCATGTGTCTGTCTCTTGCCAAACAGCTGTAACTCGGTGTGGGAAAGTAAAGGTAGCACATATCCTTGGGTTTGTGGTTGATGGATTGAAGGACACAATAGGAGGAGGATAGGAATTTAAGAATGTTATCAATAAAGAAATAAAGGGCAGAATGACTCCATTGTATAAATATATTTATACCATTCATTTGGTCTAGGATAAAAATGGACAAGTAAACCATTTTAATCATTCAGGAGGTGGTTAAATAGATAGCACTCTGGATATGGGGTTAGGAATCGTATTTTTTCTCTAAATGAAAAGCAAAGTAAACATTGATTTTTAAGAATTTCAGTTTCAAGTGAGACATTTGCATAGCACCACCAGCATCTTAATCTTTTGAAAGGCTTTTTATAAGTCATTTCAAGGACTCTAAAATAATACTTCCTTTTATAGTGTGTCTGTTTGACATTAAAAACTAGGCTGAATGTTGCTCTTCATGATGCAGTATGGATTCTTTTTCTTTCTCTGCTCTCAACATTGCTGTGACTCTTCAAGCAGGGGCTGTTTGAAGCTCAGAGTGTGTACTGTTTGGCCATCTTCTTGTTTAACAAGAATTTCCCCCCTTTTCATCATTTAATTTCAAAGTACATTGGCATTAGATTTTCAGAACTTCCTCTCCCTCTGTGAGGAACAAAATTGCATTTTAACCAGGTCGTTTTTCTAAGGGAGGCTAGTCCAGAGTTTTGAATCAAACCAAGCTGAAAGTAAACATCAAAGAAGCACATCAAGTAACTATTCTTATTGATTAGTTAATGTTATATTTTCTTATGTTCCTTTCTAAGTAACAGAGTGACTCTAACTCTACATTTACGTGATACAAGTAATTATGTTTGTGTATATCATGTAAATATACACAAATGTATATTATATATGTGTGTGTACATATATATGTATATATACACACACACATTACTTGTCAATATATTATATCTTGTGGCAGCATATACTGTAATAGATGTCAGCACACTGAAACAATAATTTGGATCTTTGTTATTATTTAATGAAGAAAATACTGAGCAATAGTTGCAATTACAATCAACCACATGAGGGTAAAATTAAATTTCTGACCTTCTCTCCAACTAATTATGGGTGTATTTTTCAAGTCCTCTTCTTCTGGACCAATTAAAATAAGTTAAAACTATAATACTATAAGAACCTTTTAGATTTATATTCTACCTCAGTTGTCAGGTGCTAGGTAATCAAAACAGGGTCTGGAAATATTAATAGGTGTGGCTCACTGGTGGATGGTATAACTGTTTGTGGGGCCAAAGAAAAAGCAAATAAAAATACATAAAATAGAATTTGAAGGCTAACTAAAATTTGGCACTAATTTTCACTATGACATTTTTTGGCCTTAGCTACATCTATTTCTGAAGGAACCTTTTGACCTCACACATAGAAACACCTGGAGATAACTGATACTGAAGCACATTTACACCTTGAGCATACTGTAGAGAAAACTGATAGCAAGAATTAACCCCCTGAGTTGAAAATAAGTGGTCTGTGATGACTAGTAAAGAACTTGTCCAGTGCTTCTAGTTTCACTTGCCACTGTCACTCTGTTCATTCACTTATTTTTTTTTCATTTGTTCATGTCCTTTATTCCTACAACACATACTTACTGAGGACCCATTGCATGCTAGGCATTGTTAGACATGAAGAATTCAGTGGTCACCAAGCCATATACAGATACTGCCTTAGTCATGCTTTCTTCTTGACATAATACCTTCTTGCTATAAATCTTACAGTAAGCATCTTGTAGTAGTAGAAGCTAAATCTCATGTAAGAGGAAAATGTGGCAAGTTTTAAACTTAAAATCTCTTCTCTCTTACTCTCACTCTAACTCTCTAACAATATGGTTCAAGTATTTCTTACTTTCTCCTATACAGTATGACATGATCAGAGGCCATCTCTAGTTTTGGACCCTATCTCCAAAGCTATGGATTCAGAGGGATAATTCATCAACCCTAAAACTTCCTACTAGAATGTGACAATTTTTTCACAAGCACAAGAGGGAAGAAAGCTGTAGGAGGAGATGTATAGGCTATAGGAAAAGAATTTTACAGTCATTGACGGAGGCTAATTTCTTTCCATTACAAAGTATAGTCACCAACTCTTAGGAAATAAATAGTGTATTTAACCAGAGATATGAAGTCATTAGTATGTCTCCCATCTACACCTTTCTGGAGGTATTACTGTAACCATAACTTATACAATGTTATGCCAATGTACAGCCATTTTGGAATAATACTAGTCTCATGAAATTTATTCATAGATATGGGCTACATATTGAAATATCAAAACAAATCATTGGATCTTGTGTATGACTATATCTTACTTGGCTATTAGAAACAACCCTATAGTATAGCTATTATTACCTTTATCATACAAATAAGAGGATTGAAATATGGGGACGTTATATTAAGAAAAACCAAGGATCACATGGGAAAATAGATGCTGGCTAGGACCATAATTGAGGCCCTCTGATTTAAGAACTGACTTGCAGGCACTATGTTAAGTGCAGGAGATGCAGTAGTGAGCAACAAAAGCAAATTACTCATCCTATTCGAGCTAATTGACTAGTGTGGAAGACATACACTTGGCAAATACTCTAAGAAGTAAATGTGACATTACAAAAGTGGAAAGTGCTATAATGAAGTATACAGTCAGTGAAATTCTATAACATGATTTGACTTATTCTATGTAGTTAGGAAAGGCTTCCCTTAGCAAATTTCTTGAGTTAGCATTAACTGGATGTGAGAGAAGGGAGAGATATCCCATGAAGTCAGAATAGTATGTACCAAGATACTAAGCTATAAGAACGGTGACTATGAACAACCTAGATAACACAAATGTGTCTAGAGTAAAGTGGATGGCAAGGGAGCAGTAGATATGTTGATGGAGAGAAGGTGGTCCTAGAATAAGAGGTAGTAGAGTAAGTAGAATAGTAACAGGTCCTATAATGGAGAAGTAGTTCCAGGTTAGGCAATAAAGGGCTTAGACTGGCTACATTAATGAATTAGTTTGTATCCTAATGACAGTAGAAAACCAATGGAGAGTTGAATTGAGACAACATAATTCCATTTGCAGTTTGAAAAAAATGTGCTGGCTGTAGTATTGAAAAGATTTGAGATGCTATTAGATTCATGTATATTATTGAGAAAGCAGTTGTATTTGTCTAGACAAAAAATAATGGTGGTTTGAAGCAGACTTAAGGAAGTATACATATTTAGAGGAAATTTAAGAAGTAAAACTGTCAAGTCTTAAGGTTGGATTGGCTATGATGAGTAAAGAAGATGAATGTATTAAGGGTCAGGAGATATGACCAGATTTGTATCTTAAAAGGTGATTCCTGAGCTAGTGATCTTTCTTCTTCATCATGGTGACTATTATACTTTCAAAAGTCTTAAAACTGGAGAGCTGAGAGAAACCTTAGAGGGTCATAAATCTTGTTTCTATTTCATCCCCTTATAAGAAGACAGACAGGTTATGGCTTTCAAGTCAGACAGCTAATAAGTGGCAGAACCAGAATTGGATCCAGATTCTACAATGTCCATATACAATGGTGGCTCATTACAGAATGAGATGTCCTCATATTTATTGTTTATACCAATTAGTGTGAGAAGTATAAGATTGGAAGAACAGGCTGGCCCTGTAGAGAGTAAGCAAGATGCTTGTGAGAGAATCTGAGTCAGAAGAGCCAAATGGTGCCAGATCTACAAAATACTAGAGTTGACAGGTTTGGGTAAATGAATATGTTTGGAATATATTTTATTGTTGAAGTGGCTGATGATTGCACTGTAACCACCCCCTACAGGTGGCTACCTTTATTTAATGGAAAAAAAATAAAGATCAAGTTATTTCTAGACCTGGTGTATCAATGTCCACTACCTTGCAGTGACTGCCACCAATAGATTTGCAGTCAATGGGAAAGGAACTGATTTCATATTAAAACCATTTCAACACTTTTGAACTGTACAGAGTATATTCTGATACATGTACTGTGACTATTTTTACAACTTTACCACTTGTTATTTCATTCTCTAAAGTGGTGGGAGGTGGGAGGTGGTGTTTAGAGTTATGAGGGAATGAAGGAGTTTTCAAAAAAAGACTGTCTTTCTGTTCGGAAAAATGTTGTCCCATAATGAAACACTATGGTTGTAATGTGCAAGGAAGTGATGATGAAAGCACTCATATGTGCTTCTGCTGGTTGAAAATGAATTTCCTAATTTTGTTGTGCTACTTTAAATAAAATATCAGTCTTCATTTTCCTTTCCCCTTCCTTTTCTCTGCCCATACCTTGCATTCCCTTACATTTCCTTCTCTTCCCTTTCCTTTCTCCTGAACAATTCAGTCCTAAATCCACTAGGTGAGGCACAGCAGTTTAGCTGTGTGAGCCTGATTGGATGGTTGGGGGCTGTAGTGGTGCAGAAGAAGGCATGGGAGCCTAGAAGGGAAAGAAGGATATCTGCATAGAAGGGATCTGTGAGATGTTAGAACCTGAGCTGGATGAAAAAGGTATTCCCATGGAGGCATGGCTCAGTGGGTAGTGTCAGAGCCAGAGTAGGGTGAGGAAAGCATCCACCCAGTGCAGCAAAATCCATTGGGATTGCATAGGGTGATTGGAGTAACACGGATGTCCACACAGGACTGTTGGCTTAATGCATGGTGTTAAAGCATGGCTGGAACAAGGGAGTTGTTTACATATGGGATATCAGTGACAACCCAGCACAGAGTCCAAATGGGGTGAGATTGGAATTGATTTGGGGCGAGGAGAGCAGCTGAATGAGGGAAATGTGCAGCAAGGGTGATGGGTGGTTGATCACATATAGGTGGACTGATAAAATAGGTTATTATGTTATGGATAACAGGAACCAGTTTATTCCTCTTGGAGAAGGGTGGCACAAATATGTAAAGGGAGAAAGCTACAGTAGAACAAAGGCTATGTGATTGGATTGGAATTGGAGTTTTCAGTGTGAACTCATGGTTTTATTATATATAGATAATAGAAATACAGACACTCCTCATTTAACAACCAAGCTTGGTTCCTATGACTAGGTCATTAAGTGAATTGGTCAATAAGCAAGGAACTTAAAGGCAGATGTGGTGTGTCATGGCACCATAAGGTATGTAGTTTTCAATAGGTATCACATTACTCCACACTTATAAAGAAAATGTGCACTCTTGTGTGATTGTGAATGCTTTGTGTAGTGAATACTAACTGACTTAGGGAGCAAGACAAAGAGTGACAAAGGAGATTCCCCATGCTGGAACCCTGATCATTAAGTCCCAGTATTCATTAAACAGGTTAAGAGTGGCTGTACAGATTTATGTGTGTGTGTGTTCTAAAGTGCACAGAAATGTGCATGCACTCATATTCTGTCCACTGAAGTGTCTGGGAGCAGTGACAATCTGACATTGAGATCAACCATTGACCAAAACATTACTTCTAAATACAATTCTTCTTTAAAAGGAACAAAGACTTTTTAGAGGAAATGGCTGATTCCAGCACTGCAGCAAAGAAAATACAAGATAAAACTGAAATACCTTGCTTATCAGAAAGCAAGGAAATTCTCAAATAATGATGAGGACATGTCAAAAGAATACTGGAGGTAGCTTCAGTGGTATTCCCATTGGTTAAATAAGGAAACATTTAAGAATAAGAATAAATATGGATTATAATAAATTGAATAAAGCAGATATCCATGTATCTATACTAACAAAAATTGAGGAATGAATAAATTTTAAGTTTGATGAAAATCCTAATATTTACATGGATTTAGTCTCTCTCCACAAAGTAACTATTGATTACAAAAGATAAGAAAGAGTACTTTACAGTGGAGAAGCCCCACAGGCTCTACCCTAATTAAAAGATCCATATGAACACCATCTGTAATGGGACAGATGAAATTTGTACAGCATCTGATAGGATACAATGAGACGAATGCAGCACTGCTTCTGTGATAATCCTGTCAAAGATGCAGAACCTGAATTCATCATGAGACCACATGAGACAAACCCAAATTAAGGTGCAGCCTACAGAATAACTGGTCTATAATCTTTAAAGTTATAAAGGTCATGAAAGTAAAGGCAATTTTGAGGGACTGTTCCAGTGAAGGAAATTACAGTGGTATGACAACTGAACACAATGCATGATTTTGCTCTAAAGGACATTATTGGGACAACTGAGTCTAGTAGAAGTAACACCTGGATTTGAGTTATGATTTTATTACAAAACCATACTCATACATGCTTAAGGTTGTACAAATAATGCCCCTTTTTTTTATGAACTGACAATCTATATCAAATCTTTTATTACTAAATCATAGGCATGTATGGGTATGATTTTGTAATAAAATTATAACTTGTTTCCGGTAGTCACTTCTGTTGGACGCTGTAAATGGTAGATATGTAGTTATACTAATCTCATGAGTTTGATGACTATATTGTGGTTGTAAAAGAGAATGTCCTTTATGGTAGAAAATACACAATGAAATTTGCAGCATTCATAGGGCAACTTAGTGATTTAGAAGGAAAAATTCTTTTGGCCTGCACCTCCATAATTTCAAATGTTCTGGAAATTTGGCATTACATCTGTATGTACGAGTATGTGTATAAGGGAAGAGGCTAAGAAAATGGGCTTTGAAAACCAGACATACACAGATATGATTCTTGGCTGTATCACTTACTAGTTGTGTGATACTAAGCCAGGTATTTAGCCTCTGCGAATTTGAGTTACATTCTCACTGGGCCATGGCTATAGTTAAAGGAGAAATCATATGATCATTGTCAGCATTTTTCTGTTTCTGAGAATTTGCTATATGCATTGAATTTTGTGGAGTGCTTGTCAAATTCTCTGTGATAAAGGATTGGATTTTAAAAAAAATTTATCATTGATTAATACTTTTAGAAAATACAGTAAGTGAATTATTAAAAATGAATTAAATACAAAATACACACCTTCATGTTTATTATATTCAACATACATGACTTGCATTTTAATGTATATAATGACAGCAGACACCTTAAAATTAATTATAAAAACTGTTATTCATTGAAAATATAAGTACAGGCAATTAATGGTTACCTGAGTGACATAGTGATTCCCCATATTAGATGCCTACATGTACACATTGAAAGACATGGTGTATATCAACATGTAAATGTTTTAATGTGACAAATGAGCCTGCTTATGGCTAATTAATTTACATAATTTAGGCAGGATTAATGACAGTGCAACTCATAAGGACTAATGTATATATAACTTTCTATGTTTTATTTTAATAACATTGTAGAGAAATATATCTCACATTGAGTATGTTGACAGGAATAAAAGATTTTAAAGTAACTTCAGCAAACTCAATTGCTCATTTTTAAATTTTACTCAAAATGAATGAGGATATTTTATTATTTTTCTTTTTATATCTGTATGAGGAAAGTTTCTAATTAGTTTATTACCATTAAGATTACTTCATTGTTTATTTTTAAAATTTATGTATTTAATTTGTCGGGGTGACATTGGATAAACAAGATTAGATAGGTTTCAAGTGTATAATTCTATAATACATCATCTGTGTGGACAATGCAACACAGATGATGTATCATTGTTTATTTTTAAAAATATTTAAAAATTTTTCATTATGGTTGACATACAACATTATATTAGTTTCAGGTATAATACAATGATTAGATGTTTATATATGTGTAACTTATGAAGTGGTCACCTGAGAAATCTAGAATGCATCTGGCACCATACATAGTTATTACAATATTATTGACTATATTTCATTTACTATATTTTACATCCCCATGACTATTTTGTAACTACCAATTGTTACTTCTTAATCCCTTCATCCTTTTCACACATCACTCCAACCTACCTCCCTCTGGAAACCACCAAAATGTTCACTGTATGTATGAATTCGCATCTGTTTGATTTGTTCATTTATTTTGTTCTCTAGATTCCACATATAAGTGAAATCATATGATAGCTATCTTTCTCTTTCTGACTTATCTCACAGCACAATATCCTCCACGTCAATTCATGTTGTTGCAGATGGCAAGACTTCATTCTTTTTTATGACTGAATAATATTCCTTTGCATATATGTACCGCTTCTTTATGCATTCATCTATTGAAGACTTAGGTTCCTTCCATAAGTTTGCTATTGTAAATAATGCTGCAATTAAGATATGGATACATAGTCTTTTTGAATTAATGTTTTGGGTTTCTTTGGATAAATATTTCAGAAGTGGAATTATTGAGCCCTACTTTCTTTACTTTTATAGCCTTTCATTTCAAGTCTATGTTGTCTTAAGTATTGCTACCCCAACTTTTTTGTTTTGATTTTCTTCCCATTTTCATTGAATATATTCCTTTTTTCTAAAAGTTTTCAGCCTCTGTGTATCTTTAGATCTGAAGTGAATCTCTTATAGGCAGCATATATAAGGGTCTTGTTTTCTCATCCATTCAGCTACCTTATGCTTCGGATCAGAGCTCTTAAAACATTCACATTCCAAGTAATTGTTGATAGCTGTGTAGTTATTGCCATTTTATTATTCATATTCTTTATCTTTTGTGTGTGTGTGTGTCCCTTGTATTACTGGTTTGGTGGTGGTGAACTACTTTAACATTTTCTTGTCTGGGAGGCTCTTTATCTGTCTTTTGATTTTAAATGATAGCTTTCCTGGGTAATCTGGTTGTAGATCCTTGCTTTTTATTATATTGACTATTTTCTGCTACTTCCTTCTGGCCTGCAAAGTTTCTGTTGAAAAATCAGCTGATAGTCTTCGGGGACTCCCTTATAAGTAACTACTTGGTTTTATTTTGCTGCTCTTAGGATGTTCTCTATGTCTTTAACCTTCCCCACTTTAATTATGATGTGTCTTGGTGTGGGCCCTATTTGAGTTCATCTTCTTTGGGGCTCTGTACTTCCTGGGCTTATATGTCTATTTCCTTCACCAGGTTAGTGAAGTTTTATGTTATTATTTCTTTATATAGATTTTTAATTCTTTGCTTTCTCTTGTCTCCTTCTGGTACCTCTATGATGCAAATAAATGTTGGTATGATTGATGTTGTCCCAGAGGCCCCTTAAACTGTCCTCATTTATTCTGCTTTTTTGCTGTTCTGATGGGGTGTTTTCTGTTACCTTATCTTCTAAATCACTGATGTGATCCTCTGCTTCATCTAATCCACTATCAATTCCTTCTAATAAATACTTCATTTCAGTTATTGTGTATTTCATTTCTGATTGGTTCTTTTTTATGTCTTTTATCTCCATTTTTATGTTTTCTATCCCTTTGTGAAGGATTTGGAAAAACTTTGTTTTTAGGGTTAGGAATAATTACAGTTTTAAAAAAAATTTGGTTAAAATTGTAGAGATAAAATAAGGTTCTAGCATTTGAAAATGAACTAAAATTTGATTAAACTTGATAAACATTATCTTTCTATTTTCATATATTGGAAGAATATTTCCTGGGTAATAATCAGGAAAAATGAGTTAACTTGGACTTTGTTGGAATTAACTGAAGATCACCATTTCCAGATGACTGCCACAAAAAAGCTTATTGCATTATAATTCCATTATTGTTTTAAACAAATTTAAAATATCTTGATGTTTCTAAAATATGTATATAATATCATGGCTTAATTAATGATTATGCTGGTTTAACTATTCGCTATTCAAAAGTGAAAAAATATATATATTTCCTATATATTCATATTAAATATTATTACTATATGTTACATCATGATAAATGTAATTGTTTTTGTGGTGATCAGTTCAGCATTATTTTCAATTCTCAACACACTAAGCTTCTAAAGAAATTATTATTCTTGCTCACCACATGTGGTATGTGAACAATTAATATGTAAGCACCTTAAGTGTAGGATATGTGCTTAAATAGTCCTTAGGGAGTGATTCAGTGACCATCTGATGTAAAATGAGTCCCATTCCTTTTTACCATTCTTTATATTGGATCCTTGTTTGTTTCTATCATGGCACTTATCATAATTTTTAATAGATTTATTCCTTTTCTATTTTCTCCATTTGTTCTTTCTCTTGCTTACACCAGAATGTAAGCTTCATGAAGCAGGGTCTGTGCCAGACACACTCCCTATAATATTTCTGGTATTTAAAACATTGTCTGGAACATAGTTAGAGCTTAATGCATTTCAATAGGTTGAATGTAGATTCTTATAATTTTTAATAATAACCCTTGTACTTATCACTATGGTAGTATTTGTTGATTATTAGATTTTTGGAAATGATAAAAGTAGGTTAGAGTCATCTCTTGTGTGCATTGATGTCAATACTGAACTTATTAGTTAGGATGATACTACATTCATTTCCTATTGTTGTCTAACCAAAGGCAGGCAGAATCTCTTTCTCCACAGTGCCAACTCTAATAATGTGCTCTCACTGTTCCACTAAGTCCCTGAAACACATGTAGCCCATTTTTCAATTTGTTTTATCAACATGCACTATTCAGAGGAGTCAAGTACCATATGTGACTAGTAAATGAATGCTGCTAACAGAAGTAGTACAAAACAATACCTGACACTGGAGAGGAGCAAGAAAGAGTGAAGCAGAAAAGAGAGAGAGAAAAAAGTATATAATCATCAAGTCATCTGTGTAGTATAGAGAAATAAAGCTGGTAAAAAACCAAACCAAAACAAAACAAACAAACAGACAAAACAACTGGCTATTTACCAGGTCTCTGAATATTGAAGTGGGAAGGATCCTCGTTTGTAAATCAGATTATCTTGGTTTAAATCCTAGCTCTGTTACCCCAGGAAAATGACTTAATCTCTTAGATCTTGTTTCCACTGCTTTCAAAAAGGAGGTAATAATAGCCTGGTGTACTACAATGGATAGTAAATGCAATTACGTATATGCGAGTCCATGGACAACTGCCATTTTACATTAACCATGAAATATAATTTTTATATAATTTTAAATTTAACTTTTTTATTATAGTCCATTAGTCTTTCCACTTACTTTGATAAGTTATTTAACTTTTGTGGGCCTCAGTTTCTTCACCTGAAAAATGAGCCTAATTGTGCATACCTAAGTGGACCTCTGGGAAAATTACCTCGTGGCATTACCTTGAATGGTGCTTCAATACATAGTAGGTGATTAATACATCAGAAGTGCAGCTGTTATTATGGCTAAGATTAACCTTATTTCTCGAAAAGCCACTTTCTCTGTATGCATGTGTAGGAATGAGGAAGAAGTTGCATTCCAAGAACTTGCATCAGAGAGACACACAGAAAGTATAAAATGGACACTAAGAGTGTACAAAGGCCAATTTAGAGATTTTATGAGCACTATCAGCTCCAAGATTAGTGCATGAGTTAAAGAAAACTTCTGAACTTTCTAGATATTGATCCTCTAAAATAGCATGATAATGCCACTCACACACCCCCTAAGTTATTGTATTATAAAAAAATAACTGAAATACTGGTTTGGGGACACTTCACAAGTATAAAAATATTATAGAACTGTTTAATGAGAAAATAAAAAAGAACGCACTTCACCTTGTTCAAAATGAAAGTTGGACAGATAATACTAAAAAGGTAAAACAACCATCCTAAAAAAGATATCATTTTCTACCCTTAGAGTCAAAGAAAATAGACCTGGCAAATGTTCAGAATAAGACAGTCATCTTCTGAGATCGAGAATTTGGTGACAGAGATTTGAGGGAGCAGAGTTGCAAAATAGTATAATGAGATTCAATGAAAATCAACGTAAGCACTCTCTGTTGAGCTTGCTCTGGGAGGGAAAGCTGAAATTTAGAAAAGCCATGCTCTTCTTAATCACTCCTCTTCTTACTATTCCTGTGATCTCTCTCCCACAATGGGTATGCTTTATAACTTTTAGCTATGTGAGAAGCATTTATTTTCAATGACTTTATCTGGACTATGACCAGTGGTATGGTGGTAAGTTTTTAAAAAGCACTGTCCTTCCTTCCCAAAGCTCTGATTTGTAGTATTTGTTGATTTTCATGGTAAAAGTACTCCCACCACAGAAAATTTAAACCTATCAATGGTTTAACTACCAGCTTGAGTAATGATGGAAAATATAACAATCAGCAATTATGGTTTGGTTGTAGCCAGTCCTAATAACACCACTCAGAGTGGCTGCAATGTGCATTATGGCTAGGTTATGTAATTTTATGTGGAATTGTTGAGGCAGGGAGGCACACTTTCACAGGAAGCCCAGCTGAGATGCACTCAACTAATTGTACCACGATCTCAATGCTTTATATTGAATATTTCCATCATACCCTCTCTAGTAAATACAATGTACATTTTAAGTCTCTGGAAATGTTTAATTCTTAATATCTTCTTTCAATGTTGCTTTCTCATATTTTATCCTGGTTTAGATATTCTGAAACATCCAAATCTATTGTTTTAAAAATGAAAGTTTAAGGCTGTAACTCTGTTTGCAGTATTGTGATCATTTAACTAAATTGGTCATTTATTTCTATCTAAACATTCAGAAAAACTAATTAAATCCTCAAAAGCAGTCACCATTTTGTGAGTGCCTCTTCTCTCTCTGGCAGTGTGCTAAGAATTTGTCAATAGAAAAGTGGCATCAGTTACTGTTATGGATTAAATTATGTCCCCTCAAAGTTCATATGGTGAGATTGTAAACCCCAATACCTCAGAATGTGACTGAATTTGGACATAAGGCCTCTAAAGAGGTGATGAAGTTAAAATTATGCTGATATAGTGGGTCTTAATCCAATCTGACTGGCATCCTTATAAGAAGAGGAAATTTGGACTCACAATCTCAGCTGGTTTTCACAGCCAGAAGTTGTGGACTTCTCTTCTCGTCACTGAAACCCTGAGCTGGGGATCCTCATGTGGGGCTGGGACCTCTCATTTCTCAGGGGCACCTTCAAAGCCAGGGCACCTCTCCCAATTTTTAACTACCACACATGTGCAGAACCAGAGCATTCCACATCTCTACTGCTCCTATAAGTTTCAAAGTGGCTTTGTCTGTACATCCTTAGTTATAGAATTCTGTTCAGCTAAACTTCAGGCAATTCTAATTGATGGTTGTCCTCTGCCATCTTGACTGGAACTCAAGTTTCCTTTCTTTTCCTTTACTTAGTAATATGTGTCTGGTATATAGTCGGACAGTTTAAATGCCTTCTTGCTGGATTCTCACAACAGTTCTGTAAGTTCAGCCTTAGTATATATATTTTACTGATGTGAAATAGACTCAGAAATGTTAAGTGATATATCCATGATCACAAAGCTAGTAAGCAGCAAATGTGGTGTTTGAACTCATGCCCTATTCAATTTTAAATTCATTCCTTTTTTATTATGTCTTTCTGGCTATCAGTTTGTAGATAAGCTAAGCATTGTCATGTGGTCTAGTTTATTTCTCTAAAGCTCTAAAAGATCTAGTAGTGCAATGATAGTTTAGATAAAAGCAGTACCCATCTCTTTGATTTCTGGTCCTTCTGTACCACTGAAGGGTTTCCCATCTTTTGAGTAACTTTCTTTTATTTTCAACGACAGAGCCTGTATCGGTTAATTCTGTTTCAAGGAAGACTTTCCCAATTCATCTTTGATATTTAGAATTTTTGCACTCATTCTCAGTTTGCTGATTGTGTCACAAATATGTCTCAAAGCTGGATCAGGCTGACAGTAGAATGGGAATCATGCAGATGTAGGTGGAAATTCTTTGCAATAAAATGCAAGCACCCTTGAAATCAGCCTCTGAGGCCCCAGTGATGCAGACTCAGGCTAATGGGCAAGGCCAGATGGAATGAGAGGATCTGTAGGACTGGACCCTTAGAATACCCTGCCCCTTGCTGTGATACTTTCTCATCTCACTCACCTACACTCACTGGTAGGACAGCTGGCTCTGCAGGGGGGAGAGAGACAGGAAGATTTACTGAAGGAGGGACATAATAAACAAAATAAGATTGAGTTTCCAGCTCTATTGAGTGTGACTTCTTGGGCATACAGCCCCTACTGAGAGTAACCTCTTAAACATAGAGCCCCCATTCAAAATTATTGGGACAGGGCAGGGCTGCAGGCTGCAGGGTAGGAGTGACCAAAGGACTTGATAGGGGATTAACTGAGGCCAGAACTGTCCTGTTCACTCATAAAGTCCTTATTTTGAGGTTGGTCATTTTAATTAATTTAACGTAGATGAGGCTGAGGGGTATGGGGCTATAGCTTCTCAGCGTCCATAGGAAGATAAGAAGGGGGAACTTATTTTTACTTTGAAATTTTGTCTACTATTTTCCCTTTTCTTCTGTTCCATTTGGGGCCATTGTGGGTTTTGGTCATCTCCTCATTTGGTCCTCTGGATTGTCTTTGTCTCTTGATTCCAACTTGTAAATAAAGAAAATATTATTCAAAAAGAAAAAAGAAAAAGAAAGCCTCTGAGGACTTTAGCTCTGTTACCATAACAATATTTTGGACATTTATTTAGATTTTTTTTAAAGTAAATATCTCAAGTATTGCATTTTCAGCAATCACTCTTTCCTCTGGGGATATATTTGCTACAGGAAGGAAATTTTGTTGAAGAACACCAACATCCTTAGTATGAAAAGTTCAATATACTTATGAAAAAGTAAATGTTTGGGGCTTCTTACAGCTCTATTGGTTTCATGTGTAGTATTATGCCTTCTTTTGAAACTGTTCTTTGACTCTACATAGTTAAGTTCCTTGGAAGCAGGGGGATAAATCTAAAAATGTTCAAAATTAGTAATAGCCTCAGTAGATTACCATGTTTTTTTCGTTTTCCTTCAAGAGTGTTTGTGTAAGAGTGTCCATAACAGTTACGTCAATTATCCATAGGTTTTATAGTTTTAAAAAGGCAATTCAGAATTTTTATAGTACCAGTATCAAAATAATTCCCATTGCATCTGCAGAATTAAAAACTTATAAGATTATTACATACACATTTGGCAAGATAAGGTTTTGTTTTCTTCCTAAAATCAAACTAGGAAGACAATCCACTAAAATTTTACTCTGGGTTTGATACTTAATCAACTGAAATCCTACATTTTCGAGAGAAATTGTTTTATCTAATAATACTTACAACATCCTGTGTCATATTTCTCAGTATTTGACATTAACTTTATCAACATCAAACTTTCTTTTCATTGTTTTTGAGATATCTTAGTGTTATTAAACCATTATCAGTGATTCTTGAATCTTGTTCAGTATCATTCTAAGCTAAAATGTGCCAGTGTCTTTAACAGCATCAGTAATAGAGTTTGTAAACAATCTATTGATATCATCTGTAATACTTAATGTTGTGTTATGAAAGTTCAATGAGCATTTCTCCTATCTATAGTTTATTCTTTAAGTTATACAATATACTTTCATAAAATAAGAAAAAACTGGAGGTATTTCTTATGTCATTATTGGATGCCTACTATGTGACAGGTGCTTTCCTAAGAATACTTTATTTATCCCTACAATGGCCTGTGTGAAAAGTGTTGTTATATCCATTTTACAGATAATAAAATTGAGGCACTCAGAGGTCTTGTAACTTGTACAAGTTCATATAGCTAATATGCAGTAAATCCAGAATTTAAACCTAGCTACTTGTATATCTGACTCCACAGCATGTGTTTTTTTAATTAGATGAAATTTCTTCCTTAGACTACTTTATATAAGAATACTCCAGAAGAATCCAAGACATATGTTCTTCATAATTCTGGGTTATTTTCTTTGAGGAAGCTAGCCTTTGAAATCTGAACTTTCATTTATCATCAAAGTTAGAACTACTGTTTATTTTTCATAAACTTAACTTTTTTCTGGGCATGTTCTGTTTTTGTGGTCTCTTTACTGTGAAATTGGGGGAAAGGATGGAAAGACTATAGTATCACTTTTAGGAATCTTGTCATATGTCCTTAGATTTAGTTCAATTAAAAATTGTGTGTTTTTTCAATCTCTTTACTTGTTATGTACCTCTCATTCTATTGTGCTTAATGTGGGTTGTTTAATGTAAATCTGGGTCTTTATTAAGCATATTGTACTTAAAAGTTTCTTTTTTGTCTTGAAAAGTATTTAACTCTATTGCATCTTTAATGAAGAAGTTCATATTTCTCAGGGAAACATTTTTTTAAAAGGTTAAAATAAATAATAGTAGGGAATAATTTCAGTCAGTTAAATATAGGGAACTAGATAAATCTAATCCAAGAATTCTCTTTTGCACTAGACCTATGAAATTTTCATTTGATTCTGAAATAGATGTAATTACAGTCTTGTGAATTTATTGCCTCTTAGTAATCTACTAAGAGAGGCAAATATGCGTAAGTGTCAATGTTCATGGTGTCCTTAGTTAAATGGTTCATTTCAGGTGGAACTAGGTATGAACCCCACTTTCTTATTTCAGAGTCACTTTTACTACTTTCTAACTGTTCCTATAAAAGAGTTGAGAAAGATATTTGTCCAGCAGACAAGTGGATAGAGAACAAAGTCAAGGGATCTCTCCATGCACTATCTGTTAGAAATTTTTAGATTTAGTTAGTCTTTTATTTTTATTCAAGAATGAAAAAGATGCAAAATAGTAACTGATGCATATATCAAACATGACTTGTGGATTATAAACAGAAAGTAGGTTTTTAAAAATTTCTTCTGACCTCTTTAAATGTATTCTGTGTGATGAGTTCTTCTCTTGCCCCTGAATAAAAATCAAAGAAATGTCTATAACTTTCCTAGTTACTTTTAAGTAGTAAGAGTCTCATTGTAGTAATTAACATATCTTCAACAGTGGGAAAATAATACTATAAGCTTTATTCAAAGCTTCACTCTTTCTCCAGCTCAGGACTGTTGCCAGTCTTATTAACTTGAACAGGAAAGGGAACATGTTTTCTCTACCTTTTATTCTCCTCCTCTAGCTTTTTAACTTTTAACTTCTTTAGGGTAAGAGAAAAGCAGAAGGAGAGAAGAAAATGTCCAGGAAAGGAGTCAATTTAATGTACTGCCAGGAGAAGGAATAGACACTCTGTGGGTTTGGCAGGTGTCTAAGCTTGATTCTTTGTTTCGTGAAACACTTTATTACCTTCTTAAAAGATCACCTCAACACTGGGAATACATCAGTTACAGTTCTCTGGATGCTTGTGAGTGTGTCTCCTCTGACTGATTCTTTATCACATTGGAATCTGACAATTCACCCCTGATTGGGGTTATTATATAGCCTCTCTTAGCCAAGTTCTAAGTAACTCTATGCTGTCTCTTTCTTGTATGTGGCCTACATATGCTCTATAAGATACAGTCATGTGTCCTTTGTCTCAACAAACTCTGGGAGTACAGGCCTTGCTCAAATACAGCAACTTCTCTTGGCCTGATTTAAGAGCAAGTATCCAACAAGTCTTGTCCTTTAGATTGTCTTGCTGGCATGAGTCACACATCAATTATCAGAGCCACACATCAATCTGACAGGCTCCAAGGAACATATTTCAAACTCTCCATGTGATTCTATTGAAGACTCTTTCCTTCTACCTGTGATAATGGGCAAGCATCACTAGTCACACTTTGGGAAGAAACTATACATAACACAACAACAAATCTCTCCAAAAATTCCCTCCTACACTCCCAAACTTTTATCAAACTCTCCAACCTCTTCATACATGTCAAAAATGGAGTATTTAACTAAGATTTTGAAAGCAGTATTCAGACACCTTTGCAAATTCCACCTAGTGAACTTATACCTGTTGAAATATGGTATCTAATATTTTAGGGCTTCAACCCACCTTCAGACTTAACTATTTCCATTTTATGAAAATAATGCAAAATTAAACATAACAACAAAAACAATAATTAAACAGCAACAACAACAACAGAACAAGAGAAAGAGGATATTGAGAAGTACATAAAAATATCTCAGTTCTAAAAATAATTATATAAAAATTAGAAGTATTTTTTATAAAACATCAAAATATCATGGTATCATAAAGTAATTTAAAAAACACATTGTTTTCAAATGGGGATGCAAATTTTATTCCAATTTTATAGACAGTGAAATACCAAAAGAGCCAATCACAGGGTACCTGTTGATTATGTATCGTCTACCTTCTGAGGGCAATGTTTAACCAGATTTGGAAGACTGAAAGTTACACCCATCAGAACATTAAGATTTACAATTCTGACAAAATGGAGAGTAAAATGCCATCCCCAGTTTCTAGGAATACTGTCCAAAAACACTGAATCGTTAATGACAGATTGGTGGGTGGGAGAAAGATGTTCTTTTTTCATGAGACAACAAGTGGTTCATTGGTTCACTTCAAGAAATACAAGTCATTCATCAAAGATGACTATATAACAAAACTGTGGTACATATACACAATGGAATATTACTCAGCTACAAGAAAAGATGAAATGAGGTCATTTGCAACAAAATGGATGGACCTCCAGAATGTCATCTAGGTGAAATAAAGCAGACATAAAAAACCAAGAACCATATGACTTTACTCATATGTGGAACATAAAACTGAAAACAACAAAGAAACAAAAACTCATGGACACACTCAATAGTTTAGTGATTACCTGGGAGGAAAGGGAGAGAGGGTGAAAGAAGAGGGAGGGGTAAGAGAGGAGGGTAAAGTGGGTCAAATATACGGTGATGAAAGGAGAACTGACCCAGGGTGGTGAACACATGATGCAACACGTTGACGATGCACTGTAGGATTGTGCACCTGGAACCTATGTAGCTCTTGTTAACCAATGTCACCCCAGTAAGTCTAACAATAAAGAAAGAAACAGAACTCAGAAATGTAGGCTATTGGGGGGTACCTAATTGTACTCATACTTGTTAGAGAGATGCCTTTCTCAACTTCAAGGTCCACTGTAATACAATTAAATGACACTGAAAGTGAGTACATAATAGCAGTGACTACAGCAATAGCCCTGACATAATGAAGATATCCATCAACAGTAGTGCTGCTCACATTTGGTTAGCTATCTTGACAATGTCAGACAGTGGACCCAAGAAAAGGTCAACCTAGTAAACAGCAGTATGGAATGATAATAATAGGCAAATTGAAAGCTTCAGAAAAGCTTCAGCAGCCACCGAGGTGGTATCATCCACTGTGACCAAGGGCAGGAAGAGGACTTGAAGAATTTGGATAAAATAACCATATAATTTATTCTTTAAAGTACTTTTAAAAAATTAAAGGGGCATATTAATAATTATGTTAATACAACAGAACTATATACTAAGACACCCTGGGCTAGCTGGCCATGTCATAGTCCTGGATTGGAGGACTACTTAAGATGTCAGTGGCTAAGGCATATACAAGTGATGTCACCATATCTACTTTTAAGATA
The DNA here is from genome assembly GCA_004026885.1 of Lyroderma lyra. NCBI lineage: Eukaryota > Metazoa > Chordata > Mammalia > Chiroptera > Megadermatidae > Lyroderma > Lyroderma lyra. The sequence continues at coordinate 13,759 of PVJL010010441.1, read as the reverse complement.
GGTACTTAGGAATCAATTAAAGACCATTTCCTTCCTACACCTTCTTGTTCAATTATTTTCCAAGATACCTAGCTTTATTTTCAGGCATGGGTTATCTATATCTATCTACTCTGATTCCACATAAATTTAGAATAATTTATAGTCTAGGCCTTGAATTAAAGCACATAAAGAATTTTGCTTGTCCTAATGCAGCCTTTGAAAAGCCTTTAGTTTTTCAATTATTTTTAGAGTTGATTAAATTGATTTAGGCAGTATGAGGGAAGATGCAGGTGAATGGGTGATGGGAAGAATAACAGCAAAGGCTAAGGAGCTTAATTTTGATGTGGAGGATTATGAGAAGCTTTTACAGAATTTGAAGATGTACAGCAGCCTTCAATTGAATTTAGTAATATGTAGTGTCTATTCTGTGCTACATATTATCTGTCCTTGATAAATTTATAATCTGTTAGACAAGAAATGTGCACATGAAACAACTAGTGCACAAAACAGGGTGATCAAATGTCAAAGTAGGACTTTCATATAATGAATATTACAGTATGTCAAGGGCTAGAAGTTGGTGAGGGTAAAAAATAAGGTTTTAGCCATAATGCCCTACCCCAAAAAGACATTTGCTCATTTTGTAAACATGATGAAAGACTGTGACAGAAATGGCTAACCTTGTACCAAGAACTTATGCTCCTCCATTTCCATAGTGTAGAGCTGTCATCTAAAGATACCTGTCCAGTAAATTATGACAATTCCCTACCATAAATTTTGCATTCTGTTGTGACCAATTGCCTAGATTTTACTAATGAAGTACATGCTGAAATGATGTGGGTTACTTTGCAGACAGTTTGTCTTGATGAAGCTGGTGTGCTTTTCCTGTACTTAGTTCCTTCATCTGCCATTTGGATGCAAAGGATTACAAGGCTTTCAAAAGGAAACTAGGTACCTGAATCACCATGTGGAAGAAAGCTATACACGGACCAGTAACAACTGAATTTTACTGTTATATTAATGAGAAACAAATCTTTATTTTTGTTAAGCCATTGAAACTTTCAGGTTTTTTATTTTTCTGTTGTGTTGTTACAACAATTAGTAGTACCATAAGTAATATAGGCACTAAGTTTTACAGGCATCTTCACAAACAAGCCATCTCACAGTAGCCTGGGATTTAATTGCTTGCCAATTCATGTGCTCCACTATTCAATATAATTAGGAAACACATTAGTTCCCTCCTTGTGTTTGCCTAATAATAAGTAAGTCTAGAAGAAGAGGAGAAAAGACTGATTTTTCCACCTAACCTTTCAGTCTTCTCATTTATTTTAAATTATTTTGAAGCTGGCTGAATTCAGCAGTTGATCTCTTTATACAGGTTTGCAGGATGAAGCAGTGAAACAGACTAGAGAAGAGTCTGAAGTGTAAATATATTCTGAAAAATTTGGAAGGATAGTCCAAAATTTTTTACTTGAACATATTTCTCTTGTCTGATAAGTGGTATATTAAATTCATAATTTAGTATATGTACCACCACCCATGTAGCTCTAAATTCCAAAAGTTGAAAACTTCTTCTTTTACTATTAGATCTATTGACTGCCAATAGCATTAGATTTACCTTAATCATGAGATTTTAGCTAACAACTAGAGCATGGGCTAAGGAATTTTATTTGTTTAGCATTGAGATAACATCAGAAATGTTTACTCATTCATTCAAAAAATAATGAAATCTTGCCATTTGTAACAACATGGATGGACCTGGAGGATATCATGCTAAGAGAAGTTAAGTCAGACAGAGAAAGTCAAATTACTGTATGATTTCAGTTACATGTAGAATCTAAAAAGCACAACACTCATATATGGGATACAAAACTAAAAGCAACAATGAAACACAAACTCATGGACACAGACAGCAGCCTAGTAGTTACCTGAGGGTAGGTGTGGAAGGTGTTGGGGAGGAGGGAGGAGGAGTCAAATATACGGGGATGGAAAGAGTATTGACTCTGGGTGTTGAGCACATAATACATCACGTAGAGGATGCACTGTAGAATTGTACACCCGGAACTTATGTAATTTTACTAACCAATGTCACTCCAATACACTTAAATAAATAAATAAATACCACAAGAAATGAACAAACAAAACAAAACAGAAATGAATTCATATATACGGAGATCAAACCGGTGGTTGCCAGAGGGACAGGCAGTGAGATGAGCAAACTAGATTATAGAAATCAAAGCATATAAACTTTTTTGGGGACGAGTGGGTTAGGGAGGGGAGAAAGGGGAGGGGGTGGGAGAGGAGGGGGGGAAGCTAAATATAAGGTGATGGAAAGAGAAGTCACATTAGGTGGTGAACTTATTATACATCAAGTTGACAATGCACTGTAGAATTATATGCCTGAAACCTATGTAATCCTTGCTAACAGATGTCACCCCAATAAGTCTAAC